>CAXAMN010006136.1:195633-310092 GCA_963970005.1 Durusdinium trenchii
CCTTTCCATAGTAAGTCTCCAGAAAACACCTGTTTGTGCTCATTAAACCAAGTCGATGCTTGATTTCTGGCTGGTCTTGTGTCGGATCGAGAGTGCTTCCAATCGTAGTTGAAAGAAGCTCTGATATGTCAAGACTTATGTCGTACATGTGGTGGCAGTAGGGAAGTGTTTTTTTGGTTCAAGTGACCTTTGGACAGCTGACCTTCAGAGAAGCTTTGTCCATCATTGTCATAGACTTGTAGAGTGAAAAGGAACGGTTTTCTTGCTGCACAAACTCATCGTAAGGCTCGAGAAGTCGCGATGCGGCTGAATCTTGGGGAGGAGATCGTCCGAGCCTGAACAGCCGAAGTATGTGAGTGAGCAATCAGAGCAAGTCCCTGCAGGTGAACCGCTGCACTGTGCTGTTGCAGGAGCGGTGAAGTGTTCTTATTCATATCGTCCTACATCATTCAACTTCCACCGCTCTTTCATACGAAAAAACCAGACCACGATTTGACCAATATTTAAATATTGCTTTTCTATAGGATCTATTTTATGGTCGATATCATCCACCATTTATATTTATCACAGGACTTGGCCGCCAAGGGCCTTCTCAAGGAGAGGTACCAGGCAAGCCTGTATGTTTTTGGAGAGGAACCAATTTTGGTGCAGTCAGAGTGGAGCAATTCAATACCAGCACAACTTTGTTCAGACTGCCTGGTACTGTGCATTGGTGGAGATCGCTTGTGAGGAGGAGCACTGGTTTTGCTATGCCACGCATATTGTAAACAGGGATAACACGGATCTCTCATAGTTCTGTCAAGATCGTGGTTGACGACACACCACAACCTTGAAATACCTTGAATAGCAACTGGTAAAAGGTTTGTGATTGATTGCTTTAGCAAGTTTGCCATTGCGGGTGGTTATATAGCCCTTTTTGGATTATACTAATACCAATTCCTTTGCTTTGTCAGGAGCCGTACGGCAAAAAGACTGTTCATGATTTTGCCCACGCACATCGTCAGTACATTACCAACAAGGCGCCTTTGAGGAGATGGAATGTTTGTTGAAAACAACTATTGCATTTTCATGTCACATATAACCTCAGTGGCACTTCTTTCATCTTCTTGACTTTTCCAGTTGATTCTGCAGCTATCCGTTTGGGAACACCAGGTCTTCAGTCAGAAAAATTGCAAAAGAAATCAGTTCTCTGTGCCGGGTCGCGTGATTAGCTTCAGCCTGTGTGTGTTTTGTTTTTTTTCCCCGACTTTTCTGTACGGAGATACTGTTTTTGTTGCTTCTGTTTCACTTGGACTGGACTATGCGAGCTGTGAGCACTGTGAGCAAGCTCAACATCAAAGCCTCAAACAACGAACGGACAGGGAGGGGCTGTTGCCTGCGAGTTGGCTTTGCAATCGGGATTCTTGTGCAATCCAGTTTCAAGTTAAGTTTTGCCGAACATCTAGGAACCAAATCATTAAAGTCTGAGCCCTTTTCTGTTAGCTAGTAGCTTGCTTGCTGTACTACGTTACTTAACTTAACCTACATTAGCTGGCTTAAGCCTACTCACAGCCTAAAAGAATACTACAGTATCTACTCTCCACGGTTGAATTATTGAAAACGCCTGAGATCGGGACTGACATCTAAATCCATGAATCCCAAGCACGACTCGCTGCTTCCTCTCAACATGGCCAGCTATGGCTGAGCGAAAACTACCTGCAAACATGACAAAGAGATCCTACTCATGCTGTTGGATGCAATGATAATGATAGCTATGTATCAGTGCCATTTGCAAGCTTTGCGGCTTGCTGAACAGGGTGCCCCACTTGTCCAGAACATGCACCCGAACGCTCTACCTAACATGCGTGGGGTTGGTGGCAATAAGGGAACACCAATGACACACTTTGTAATCGCTCGCCCGCAGTTCGCACACGGCCGTGCTGGTGAAATTGAATCTTGTTGCCATGAAGCTCAAGGTGAAGTATCCATAAAAAGTCTCCCAGAGTTGCCTTGGTCCTAAGCTTCCGTCAAGTGCGGGAGTCCAATTTGTTCTTGGCTGCCACAAGAAGGAATTCACGTTTCCAAATACCTTCTTGCGATCCTCGATTGTCCCTTGACAAGGGAGCTCCTGATGGTTGCAACACACGTAAAGATATGGTGCATGAAAGAGACCAGCTTTCAACTCACAAGGAGCATCGTGGGGAAGTTGACACGGAGAACATAAAAGAAAGGTGATGAAACGTGGAAAGTTAAGAAAGGATAGTGGACACACAAAACCATACAAGACACCAAGAGATTTCACAAAGAAGGTAGACTATGACAGGTTCGACCAAACTCCATGCAATTGTAACCGTTTTACAGACTGTTTGACTATGCGAAGACGCCAATTGGACACGAGTGGGACTGCGTTGGAAGACGGTGAGGCTGAGACAAAGGGCCCCACCTTGGAACCATTTCAGTTGCGGGACAAAGAGTAAGAACGTCAAAGCGAAAAAAAAAGCAACCGCGATCCACTCGTGTGATACAATCACACATTTTTTTTTCACGACATTGAGCCTTGTTGTTTGGAGATTGGTAGAGTTGCAGCACCAGGCTCAAACTGTATGTCAGGTGGAGCCTCCACAATTGAAGCGCAAAGAGGGGATCATCACTGCCACTTTCAACCAGGTCCAGCTGGAGCCATGTTTGACAGCTTGCTTTCCCAAAGCTAGCTAGTACAGATGACGCTTGAGCGTCTGGTAAGGGAGACACAGAGTCACCAGTCTTATTCTTTCTTGAAATGTTATCTTGCAGAATGAAGATTGAGCTTGGTCTTTGAACCGAATCTCCTAAATAGCAAACCTCAACTACAGGCAGATTGGTTTGCAGAAGCACTGCTTGACCCCGACAAACGACCCAAAGGGCTACTTGCTTTTCATCACGTAACGGATTTGATTCTTTTTCTAGGCGTCTATTGCAAAAGAGCTGAAAGGCGAGGTGGTAATAGGCAATGTCAAGGCTGGGATCCCTCAGCCAACAGGAGATTGTAGAAACACATGGCATTGCGTTTGTCGCAACAGTACAGTGAGTGCTTTCTTTGATGTCCATTGATTTGCTACTAACAAGTGCCTTACTAGTAGTAACAAGAAGCTACTAGGAACAAGTGCATCGCTTCTAGTAACAAGTGCCTTACTAGTAGTAACAAGTGCCTACTAGTTTGATTTGCTTACTTTTTACATCTTTTTACTTCTACATCTTTAGGCGCTCGTCGGATCCACGGCCCCCGGCCCGGTGGTGTCCCGGCGTCTCGGTCATGATTCGGTGGTGTCTCGGTCAATGGCGGTGTCTTGGTTGGATATCGTTTTACTACGGGATTGCACTTTACGATGTCATTATTTTTTAAATCCCCGTCTTCGATATTCGATAAGTGAAACAATTCACGCATCGAACAATGCACACCCAACAAATCGCCAGATCTTGGTGGATGCTTTGCTATTGGGGTTGTCAACTGGGTCAATATGTTTCTTTAGCAGCCTTTTCAATAGACTCAACACTTTCTAGGTTTCTCAACATTTGCGGACTATGGCTGTTGTCAGGTTGCGCTAGTCCCTGGCGATCAGGCCCGGGAGAAAAGGAGAGTACTTTCAATAGTTGATCGAGGAAGACCTGACGGTCTATGATTCAAATGAAACTTTGTGGCCGCAGGCCTCCCTGCTAGTCCGGTCGTGGGGTCAGATCGGTGAGGCTGGCAAAAGGGTTAAAGGCTTTTGGACGTTGCAAAGTCTTCGTGGTGCCAACTGTAACTGTTCAAAAAACGCTCATGCGGCATGACTGGCATGACCAGAGAAGTAAACATCCTCCGACGAAGTCCACATCTCTTGTGACCCTGCAGTTTTTTTTTGAATTTTGTTTGTGTGACACAAAAGCTTTTCCACTTGTTGAGTTGACATATTGTGAATGATATATAACTCGTTGCCTGTTAATCACATCGATCACTGTTTCAAAATAGTTTATCGTGTTGCACAATCCTTAGCCTGAAAAGCTGCACACACACAGCATTGCTTAGGCTTACTGGATGCTCTCATACAATGATCTTGCCATAAAACAGTCGTTTGCCAGAGCCAGGAGGAATTAGGGGAGTTTTTCCGACAACGGTTGGAGGATATGCAGCAAGTGTGCAACTCAGCACATGATGGCAAGCTGTGAATAGACCGAGCTGAAGCTTGCCCACTGTCCAAAATCACTTCTTGCCAAGAAAAAGTGTGTGGCACTCATCACAAAGCACTACGACGCCCTTTGCTCTGCCGCTACCTTGGGCTTGTCTACAGATGTGAAGGATACCATGCGATGAAGAACCAACTCGCCTCACAATCGTGAACGACCAAGGCCCTAGACCGCGCTAGAGCGACATACTTGGAGACCGAGGAGAGACGCAGACAGAATTATATAGGTTGCACTCAAATATCCGATTCGAAAGGTTCCAAGGGCCAATTTGGGCCAGTATGTCCTTGACAGGATCTCTACAAAAACTACGTGAGAAGCTTGGGTCTTGCTGCAGAGGCTCAATGGACAGCATCAAGCTTGGGCTGTACCAGAGTCAGCCTTGCACTTGTGATATAGTATATAAGGTAAAAAGAAAGATATATATATATATATTCAATCATTTAAGGTAGGCAGGGTCGGTGATGATGAATTATTTGGGAAGCTTCGAATCAACGTCTCCCAATGTTTGAATGCTCAAGCCAAACTGGGGAGACGCCCCTTGAGGAGCAGTGTCGCTGCTGGTACCTCAAGCTAAACTTTTTCTTCCCGTTTCGGACGCCATGGAAAGCGCTGACGAGCAAATCCGCCGCTCTGCCGAACAGCAGAAGCTGGAGCGGTGGTGCGCTGCCCATGGGATTGAACGGCCCTCCGACTTGGCGTTTTACTTCGTTACCTACGAAGAAGCGCTGAAGCAGGGCCGCGCTGTGGCGGACGCCTGGGACCAGGCGCGCCGCGAAGCGGAGCTGGGCGCTGGGGCCTTGGTGCGAGACATCGTTCGCCGCGAACAAGTTTCGCAAGCTGCGCCGCGGCCTACCACATCTCCACCGTTGCGGCCACGACCTACTCCATCGTTTGCAGGGCCAGTCCGGCCCAGCACCCAGGGCCGTCAGTCGGGCGGCCCTGACGGCGGTGCATTGACTTTCTTGCCCCAGTTGATGGCCATTCTTCTGGCAGTCGAGCCCCCGCCGGCGGCTCGCTTGGCTGAGATCACCGCCAACTTCGAGGCAAAGCTCACGCACGTGCTCCAGAAGGCGGAGGCTGCCACTGTGAAACGAGCTTTGCACACGTGGCAAGAGCTTCAAGGGGCCATTGCGGCCGCAGGCGGAGGTATCCCGGACAAACACCTCCTGGCCACCTTCATCCGGGAGCACAAGTCACCTACAAGGGCATATACGGCTCTGGGGTGGCTCGTCCGCAACCTCAAGTTGCCCTTCGACCTCTCCGAAGTGGTGAAACCTCGGGCTGGTTTGGGATCGCGCCTCGGCCAGGGGCAGGCGCAGGCGGCGACTTTGGAACCGTCTATGGTCACCCACCTGTTGGGTACCTTGGAATCCACCGTTGATAGTCCTCACTGGCCCATGGTGTTTTGTGCCTACGCCCTATGTTTTGGGGTGGTCAGGTACACCCATTTGCAACGGAGCTACTTGGTCGGCGGTAACGGGGGCATCCTCGTGTTCTGGTGCACGAAAGGTAAGACTGGCAGTCGTGGAGGCTTCGCCTGGAGCGTTCCACGGTATTGTGGCACGTTGGACCTCCTACAGGTGCTGGGCACCCATTTGAACAAAGTGCGCCCCAGAACAGGCGCCGGTTTCAGGCGCTGGCATTGGTTGGGGTTCGACTCTGCTACAGCCCAGCCGGTGGGCACAGCGCAGTGTGTTCGGATCCTACGACCATACCTGAGTGCGGCTATGGACGTTACCAGCCTCTCGTCCTACTCGTTCCGCCGAGTGCTTCCGACCTTGGCAGGGTATGTGGGGTTATCGGAGACAGAGCGACTCGCTCTTGGACAATGGGTGGATCAGTCCTCCAAGTCTACGGCTACCACCCCTTTGCGCTATGACTCACGGAAACAACGCCTGGGACACCAGTTGCGCTTGGCCGGTTTGCACTGCTTCCAGGACCTCAACATGGCGTTGTGGGACGAACTGCTATGCCTCTGCACGATGGTCCACTTGCATGGAGGAGGCTGACAAGCTCCTTGCTTCTGACCCCCAGATCCGCCGGGTTTCTACGGACTCCATCCCTGGCATGCCTGTGGTCAAGACTTTGCTTCCAGCTCAGGTCCAGATCATTCGAGCTACTGGCCAACGCCTCACTGCCGCGCTCAGGCGGAAGCGCCCGGCCCCAGCCGCGGCTGCCGGCCCGGTGACCGAGCCCACACAGGGGCCGAGGAACACGGTGTCAACATTTTCGTTCACCAGTCCTTCGCGGCCGGCGAAGCGGGCACGGGTGGAGCCTCCACCCAGGGCTGCTGCTGGCGGTAGCGCCCAACCGGTGACGCCGCCCAAAGCACCTCCGCCAAAGGTGCCACCTATGCTGCCTGTGGTTTCGCCCTCATCAGCTTCGGCATCTACTCCATCTTTGCGGGCGCCACCACCTTTGCCGTCGACCTCACGTCGGGCATCTTCATCTTCGGCAGCAGCAGGCCCTTCCAGCGCGACACCTCCGGCCCCCAAAGTCATCCATGATTCACATAGGTTCCGTGCAGCACGCAACTGAACCTGCACCACCCCTAGACAAGAGGTGGAGGTCGGGGGAAGGGCCCTCAAGGCCCGACAGGCCTGGTCCATCTGATCCCCCACCTCCCAAGCACGGGCCCGTCTGGCCTCGCCCTCCAAGGGCGCCAGTGTCACGGCAACGAACTGGATCGCCTGAGGCCGGTCCATTGGCACAAGGTATGGGCGTGTAGTACGGAGTTCACTGGGACACGAGAAGCTGCAGCAAGCATGCAAGAACTGACTATAAAACTTGATCGACGTTCAGAGTAGGGACCTACTCCTCGGGCCGGCCGCCGAGTCCCTAAATGAGGCAAAAGGTTGCATAGCACGCGAGACGCCCTCTCGGCCTACCCGGTATAGGCGTGCTGTTTCTGAAGGACTGCAGCTATTAGTACAAGTGGACCTGGGCATTGCCAAGAAGCACTGCTTTACATGTGATACAGAAATCTCGCCCATAGGCCAAGGCCTCATGAATGCTGCGAGCTCGGTGGACTTCGCCTCGATAGGCAGCATTGCGTTGGCGCCATCTGCACCAGGGCGCGTTGTCACGCTCCACATGCCAGTGCGATCCTGCTTTCGTAGAGGTAATGAATGAAATTGGGTACCTCGGCAGGGACGGTGGCGTGATGTCGACCTGGCTCCGAGCCCATTTGAAGATATCAGAGCCGCCCCGCCGGCTGAGCACACCGGCTCGGTCGATAGCCCGCAAACCCTCCAGTCGGGAGTACGCTTCCTCGAAGGAGCACCGCCTAATCCATGCGAGTAGCAAACCAGCCAGCACAGGGGCCCTGTGCACCCCTGCCATGCAATGAACCAGGACGGAGTAGCCCGAATATAGAGTTGCCAGGAAGATAGGCAGCACCAACTTCAACTGGCGGTCACGGAGGGCTCCTTGATGGCCAACAGGAACGTTAAATTGGTAGACCTGGCGGGCGCTGACCCCTCCCCGACAGTCGGCGGCAATCTTGTCCATAGCGCTGAGGCTCATGCCGATGTGGTGGGCCTCCAACCAGCCCCGGTCCGTGGGCAGACCGCCCAAGTAGATAGAGCCGTTGCCTGCTTCACCCAGGAAGATAAGCGTGGGAGGCTCTGGGGCGCCGCTGTGCCCGGGCCGGCGCCAGCGGTCCCGCGCTGCTGCATCAAAGGCCGCGTCATTCGCCTCCTGTAGGTGCTGAGGCCGCTCCGGCGACGGTTGCAGCACTGAGGGCATGGCCTTGAATGGTGGGATGAGATCCAAGACCTGCCCAGGGAGGCAGCGCGCCCAGAGCCTAGGCTGGAAGGGCTATTGTGGCCGGCGGCCCCGAGACCTGGTACTTTGCCTCCCTACGCCCCATTGGTCCACACTACATGTGATGATTTGGCGCATCATCATGATAGTCTCCATGAGGCCGATCGCGCTCCGTTCCGTCAGTTGCTCTATACCGCCCACTACGAGGCCCACGCGGCAGGCGAGGCTATCGGTTGGCCAGCGCTGCAATGCCTGAGCTTGGAGCTCGGGGAGCTTGCAAAGCGGCTTCAGTAGTTATGCCATGAACGGCTTTGAGTTTTTGAAAAAGGGTTGACACTGTGCTGTGCTCCATTTGCTATCCGCTGTAGCATCGCTTTGTTGTTGGCAGTCTCCGTTCAATCTTAGCTTCTGTGACCTCCCGCAGCCGTCTTTGCTCTCTATCGTTCGTTGATCCTACCGTCTTCTTTTGTGGATCATGGCCACCGTCCCCAAGCAGCTCGCTACTCCGGAGGACACCTTCACAGCTCTTGCGCTGCAGTTCAACTTTGAGCAGCGCATCAAAGACAAGATCATTGAGTTGGGGATTCGCACTATTGCGGAATTCCGCCACTATGCTCGCAGTGAGGATGAAATCAAGAAGCTCTTCATCGATACAATCAAGAATCCGGCCTATGAGGAGATGCAGGGGCGCCTCCAGGCTGCTAGGCTGCGCTTCGCTTGGACGGCGTGCAAAGCCTTACTGGACTCCGAGCACGCAGCGGCCAGTCTGCCTCCAGCGCCAACGGAGGAAGAGACGCTCCTTCCCAAACAGGAGCTCGAACAGTTGAAAGAGGCTTTCTTTCGACGCTACCACTTGCGTCCAGAACCTCGCCAGTATCCCTCTGACCGACTTCTGTCTAAGCTCAGCCGACAGCTGACACGGAGCCAGTTCGAGGTCATGGATTTGTGGACAGTCCGCTCACTCACCTTTCAGCGCGCCCATAGCCAGAAGCGTCGACGCCTGACGGGCAACCTGTATCTCCAGAGGATGATGAGGACGAGACCACCGCTAAGTTCTGGCTTTCCTACATGGCCAAGATGGACACCTACTTCTTGGCCTTGGCTATTGTGGGGTGTCGCCCCGTGGAGCCGGCGCCGTCTGCGCCTGAGTCGCTCGGTGCAGACAGTGTGCACTACGTCCAGGTTCCCTATGACGTCCTGCTGTCCTACTCCAGCCGCTGCCATGATTTGATTCTGCGCACCCCAGAGGGGCGGCGCCTGCAGTTGGTCCAACACCTTGATGTGGAAGAGCGCGGTCAGTGGGCAGCCCGGTGCACGGGCCACACGACACTCGGCAATGTTATCAGCGCCATCATGAGGGAGCGTGATGCCCTTTGGTTGGCCGGGGCCCTGCCAGCCCCCAGCATCACCACGGGTACAACTACTGGCGGTGCGTCGCCCGCCAAGGCCCCCCCTGCGGATGCAGGGCCGATGGGGTCGGTGGTTTTCAGCCTTCGGGATGGAACGCAGCTTTGTCAGGCATACCAGCGCAATCAGTGCCGCACCAAGAAGAACTGCCCACGTGGTGCACACCGCTGCGGCGTCGTGTTGCAATCGGGACGGGTCTGCGGGTCTTACCAGCACTCGCCCTCCGGATGTCCCAAGGCTGCTTGAAAAGAGGGCCGCTCCTCTGTTGGGGGGGGGGCGAGGCCAATCTTTGGACACTCCTGTCTTTCATGACTTTCGTTCATTTTTGGCCGAGTTGGAGTCCACTGATATGCACAAGACCGAAGCCTCACCTTGCCCCGTCCTCCTTGATGTATTCAGTGGGGTCCATGCACCGTTGTCCAAGGCCTTCCTGTGGTGCCAATGGGAGATCATCACACCGATTGACATCGAGATCGACCAGGACCTGGACGTGTCGCGTCCGGCGGTCCGTCGGGCCATTCAGGCGGTGCTTCCTCGGGCTATTGCGGGAGCTATGAGTTGCGCTACCAAATCAAGAGCTAGGGAGAAACGGCCCGGCCCCCCTCCTCTACAGTCCGAGGAATACCCAAAAGGTCTACCGGGACTGGACGCGGGACAACAGGCACGGGTCGATGCTGACAACTACTCCAGTGACTATCTGTTGGCCTTACAGCACTGGGGGCATCAACAGAACCTCGCATGTCTTCGCGAGAACCCGCTCAGGTCTCTGCACTGGTGGGACCCGGTCGAGCAGTACCTGTGCCAGGATGATGATTGGCAGGATTTGGACTACGATGCATGCGTCTTCGGGGGAGCTCGGCGCAAAGCCCAAAAGTTCCGCCACAACATCCCTGAGTTAGCCTCCCTCCCGGCCGTTCGATGTGGACACAGTCATGACCCCAACGAGTGGCGCTCGTCGGGTAATGGGCAGTTCTCCACCTTCAACGAAGCGGAGTACACACCTAGTTTGGTCTTCACCCTAGCAGTATGCTGCGCGGCATGGGCTGCACGACAGGGCTATGGTATCCTCGCCATCCCAAGGTTACCGCCCATCACCACCTCAGGGACGTACGACCGCTGCTCCATTTCGAGCCGTCCGAGTTGCGAGAAGACCTGATGAATGTCATGGGCTTCCACCTGGGCCTTACACCACCACGAGAGGACTCGTCCCATGTGCCCACTCGTCAAGTCGCATTCGATGTGTTACAGCTGAGGTCACAACTCACAGACATGGACGTGTACATCGGCCCCGGGCACTTCTCCCATCGTTGGCCACTGACGCAATGGCAAAACCCCTTCCGGACAGGGGAAGGCAGGACTGCCCTTGAGAGTGTTCTTCACTACGCCAGATGGATTGCCGACCAGGACCATCTTCTGGCTCGCCTCCCATCCCTGCATGGCAAGACTCTGGTGTGCGACTGCCCCCACAACGTGCTATGTCATGGGGATATCATTCGAGCCTTGGTTTGGACTACTTCACGTCCTACTTCGCCCTCAGGCCAGGCCCATCCCACCAGGGAGCAATTGCGATGGGTCTCACTCATTGCTGCCGGCATTCGCCCCGCCAGGGCGGTCCCGCTGCGCTTCTCTCAGGAAATTGTGGTGGCCAGCCTCATGGCCCTTTGTCCAGATGTCAGTTGGGAGGGATTCCAGTGGCCCATGCTCGAAGACCTACTAGTGGATGACTCGCACTACCAATGGCTCAACTACATGCAAAACCGCTCAGACTGGGACGGACACGCCTTTGGCCCATGGTTGGTGGGCCCATTGGAGCGCAACGCCATTGCTATCAGTGGCCTTCAGCAGCCCGGAGCGGCTGCTGCTGCTAAAGCCTTACCACCTATGATCCCCTTTGGCGTAGGGGAGGAGCGACATTTTGAACTCGCCCTTGAACTGCAGCAGAGACCTACCCCATTTGAAACCATGGGTGTTGTCGATGATGACTTGATCTTTGCAGCATCTGGCTATGCAGCCCAGGGAGTGGGCCTTCGTGAGGTGAGGAGACGTACAGGCCGTTGGCTCCAGGAACTGAGTCGTCGAATGTGGCCTATCGCCTACCACCTCCAAGCTTATCAGCCACCACCTGTCCGATCAGCCACTCGAGGTCGCCACATCGCCCTGATTGGGCTTATCATGCTGATTACTGGATGGCCAGACACTACGTTCGTGGCCAACCTGATATATGGATTCCCCGCCGTGGGCTTTTCCCCGCATGTGCCCGTCTACAAGGCTCAACCAGCCCACTACATCCCGGACGCCTCCATCTACCAGGACGCCCTGCCAGAGGCTGCCCGCATCATTCAAAGCCTCCGTCCAGGCGAACACGACACGGCTATTGTCCAGGCGGGTGAGGAGGACCAAGCCAAAGGCTTTTGTGGCCCCCCAATGACCTGGGCCCAATTATGCCAGGAACTCCCCCAATTCAGACTGATCCGAAGGTTTTGCATACAGCAACCCTCTGGTAAGCTGCGAGTCATCGATGACGCTGCAGACGGAGGGCAAAGTGCACTCAGCTCCGATGCGAACAAGTTGGATCTATGTACGAGCATTCAACCTGGCCTCCATGTTCAATTGCTATGGCAGGCAGCCTCCTCTTCGGCTCATGCGTCTGAGTTGCTGCAAGCTGGTGTTTGGTCCGGGGTCGAAGACTTACCCAACGCCTACCGCTATGTCCCCATGAAGCCGACACATAGCAACATGGCCGTGGTGGCTTACTACGACCACCACGTTGGTGGCCCCCGTTTTCGGCAATACTACGGTTCTCTGTTCGGGTTACCAAATGCTGTATGTTCGTTCAATCGGTTTCCCCGATTCTTCCAAGCTGCATGCCGCCGCCTGGCCTATTGCATGACCAGCATGTACTTTGATGACTTGACAATCCAGGATTTGGGTATTATGGGCGGCACTGGCCAGGCCTTCGTCAATGAACTTGCACGATGCCTTGGCTCACCCTTCCAAACAGAGAAACATCAGTCTTTGGCGGCCCAGTCTGACTTTCTGGGGTTGATCCACGACGTGGCAGCCTGCCACCAGGGTGCGCCTGTTAAGTTCTGGGTCCGTGACCGATTGCTTACCAAGGTCACTGACATCATGGAGGAGGCCATTCAGACGCGTCGCCTCCCTCCAGGACTGGCGGCCAAACTTTTTGGCTGCCTGGGATTCTTGACCGCGGGATGCTTCGGCAAGCTCGGCCGGTCGGGCCTCCATAGCATCAAGGAAAGACAATACTCCTCGCAAGTCGTGATGACACCGGAGATTGAACAATCCTTTGATCGAATTCGGGCACTACTTCAGTTGAAGCCTGAGAGAGAACTACCGTTTAATCCAGTGCGACAACACCGGTACTTGGCTGCATCCGATGCGGCGCAAGAGAGGCCTCGCGAGGGTTCGGCGGGAGTCTTGTTCATTGACCCCCGTGGTAGTCGAAGGGCCTATGTTGTCCACATCAGCCCAAAGATCTTCACGGTGTGGTCCAATCATGAGGCCAAGATTGCACAGCTTGAGCTCTTGACAGTCTACATGGGCCTTGCGTATAATGCTTCATCAGCTCGCGGAATGCATGGTATTTGGTTTGTTGACAATATCGCTGCACTCATGGCCCTCATACGAGGCCGCAGCAACAACGATGAGCTGGATTCTATGGCCGGGGCTATCCATGGCCTTCTGTTTGCACTCCGTAGTGCATGCTACTTTGAATGGGTCCAGAGTAAGGACAACTGGTCAGATGGCATCAGCAGACAGGGAGAACATGACACGTGGTTCCAACGACATGACTTTCGTCTCTTCCACACCTACCCCCTGCTCATGCTCCTCCAGCTGCCCTACCACCTCATCGCTCAGGTCTTTCAGTTCGTTTGAGTGCTTTGGATACGTTAGTGCCTTGGATGGAGTGCTCCCACAGGGAGAGTGTCAGATGTCAGATGACACAAGCGACGTGGGTCGCATTTCAAACCAAAGCACTTCAGTACAGACAGTACAGACCTGAATCGATTCGCAGAAAAGGGTAGCAGCAGTCGACATATGTTGATCGAGATTCATCGAATATATTCAATCATTTAAGGTAGGCAGGGTCGGTGATGATGAATTATTTGGGAAGCTTCGAATCAACGTCTCCCAATGTTTGAATGCTCAAGCCAAACTGGGGAGACGCCCCTTGAGGAGCAGTGTCGCTGCTGGTACCTCAAGCTAAACTTTTTCTCCCACCCTGCCACACCCTATTAGTTACTTCCACGTCCACCTGGTGCTGGTCGAGCTGGTGGCTGACTTGGCTTGTTGCCGGAAGAGTCTGATTTCCTGGTGATAGTCATTTCACCGGTGGCCTTGCTGGTGCTTGAGGGCCGTGTTTTGGGTTACTTTCAGTTACCATGGCTATGCTTGCTACGCTTGCAGCCTGGGCTGCCGGCCATGAAAGACTGGGACTGTGCTGTCTGCCGCTGCCGTCCGGTTGTCCATTTTCGGCTGACCGCCGCCTAGCCATCATACCTGCCCTGCCGGTTCCAGGTATTGACGATGACTAGGGAGTTTCATTTAATCTTTTCATTTTGCTCTGTCCAGAGCTGGCATCCGTTGTGGCCGTAGGACCGCCCCTGCGGTATCCTCTCGGTCACTACATACGGATGGAGTGCTCCCACAGGGAGAGTGTCAGATGTCAGATGACACAAGCGACGTGGGTCGCATTTCAAACCAAAGCACTTCAGTACAGACAGTACAGACCTGAATCGATTCGCAGAAAAGGGTAGCAGCAGTCGACATATGTTGATCGAGACTCATCGAATATATATATATATATACATACATACATACATACGTGTGTGCTGACATTGTTTGACCTGCGGCAAGAAACCTCCATGTGAAACTGTTGGCCCATCCTTACGCAAACAATCCTTGGCATGACCCAAATCCGGTGCATTTGGTGCCCTTTCCGTGCTATTTTTTTGTGATCATTTTATGACCTTTGACTCCAAGACCTGGAAAGGTGGTGAAACCCGCAAAGCACATTGCAACTGAAGCTCTCAAGCCCATCCCTCAGGGTAGTGGACGCATCAGGTGAGAAGTGTTTTTGCCGACATTATTGGACTCAGAGATGTCTGTGATCTGGTGACATTGAACTGATTTCATGCTGTAGACTCTAGATATTGCAGAACATTGGCTGAGGCACAGACTTGTAAGAACGGGCAAGGCGGGGTCAGACAGCGCAGCAAGCAGTGATATGTGAAGTTGAAGCAACCAACATCAGCATCCTTTTTGCATCTAGTTTCACATAAGCGTTTATTTAGGGAGACTCTTTTAGCTTTTTCACCAGCTCTCAGGATTTGGCGGAGCGATCGGTTGTGACTGGTGCAATGGCCAGCGCAATTTTTGTCGTTGCCTGGCTGTTGGACGTGGAGAAGAAACCAAGGTGCGAGGGCCGCAGGGAGCAGAAGGGAGCCCGAATTTGGCCCAAATTCTTTGGATTCATCCTTTTGATTGACGGTGACGGTCATGGGAATCTGCGGTAAATTTACCAAGATTCACATTTTGAGGACCGACTTGCAGGTTGATTTGCATGTGTCTAAACTAGCCAGAATGATTCGAGGAATGTAATGAAATGCTTACTTGAAGGCACGGAGAAGGTTGGCACAACCATAGACTCGACTACCTCCACGTACACTAAGACAGATTTGGAAAGCATCTACTAGCCCTGTTGTTTGGAGTCTCAATGTTTGTGGCTCTTGAGGTTGGAGGATGTAGCCAAAGCTGCGAAGGTGAGCGAAGGCTATGCCAAGGTGCAGTGGATTCTGCCAGCAGTCCAAAGTCTGGAGATGTTGAACAAGTTGTAGCTCCTAGGCTCCTAGCTGGTCCTAGCTTGCAAGATTCCAAATCAGACACATGTTGTTGCTGACAAATTGACCCAACTGCTGCCAGCAAAGTTGAAAGCCTTTTGCCAGATGACCTACAGCAGCATTCGCCGAGAGATCTCCAGAGTTCTTCCAAAGGCAGCTCAAAGCTGGGGAGGGAGGGAGAGAGAAAGAGAGATAGATCGGAAATCCCAAACTGGCACACTGGCACAGTCGCACTACTTGAGCTTTGCTCCAAAACCAGACCAAGTCATTTCACGCCCAACCTGCTCCAGCAATGCTATTTTTTCCAGGACTACCTCAGCCGCTACATAGACCGAGTTCGGACGTTGCCACAGCCGGACAGCATCAGTAGGAAACGCTTCTTGGCATCAGGAGTCTGGCTTGCGTGAAGCGTCTTTGGACACATTGTGAGCAGATCCATTCCAAGCAAAGATTCAATCTTCCATCATACCAGATTCTGATTATGTGTGCAGCAAAAATAGCACAGAACTGCGTGGTTGGTTGATACATGCATGTGACAGTTGAGAATGTCGCGAGGTTTGAAATTGTTTCCAGCCGAATCTCTTGCAACAAGTGCTGATTTGTGCACACCGTCAGCAAGCCAATGGCAACTTCGACAGTAGCTGAGGTCCTGCTGAGTTTCCTGCTGGAAGGTAGACTTGCTCAGAAAATTATGTTGAGACTTCCAATCTAGGAGCGTCTGAGGCGCACACACACACAGAATTTTGAGCCATGTAGCTATGTCGAGCCTCGCAAGCTGGCATCAGCTTCGCAGTGTCGCGAAGCCAAATTGTGGATCTTGTGGGGATGCTTGTTCAGTGCCCTGTGTATGGCTGGGTGCAGAAACTTGTACAAATGAGCATACCTGAAGGGCTGCAACCACTGCAAGAGTCCAAAAGTTAAAGAGTGCACCACAAGTGTACGCCATGTTCTGCTGGATTTGCATAAGGCTCTTGCTGCTTGTGCTTTGGCTTTTGTGCCTTGATCAAAAGAATGAACCCGCAGTTTCTCCGGATAGGCATTGCCAGCAACACCGGTGCGCCGGAGACCTCAGAACAGTCTTGCAGGGGTGTGAGCGTTGGATTTTGTTAGATGTTCCATTGACTTCTTCACTTTAATGTTCCATTCATATCATACACAAGCAGGCTCATCGACAAGAAGAGTTTTGAGTTATCATAGTGATAAGTTCTTTTTTTTGATCAGTCAACGACAGCCTTCTAGCAGAGTGTTGCAAGGGAAGCCCCGACTTGCATGTACGCACCATCTGAATATTGCAAGGCAAGACATGCAATGCATGACTCCGTGACTGCGTTCATTTGCTTTGTTGCCTTCCCAAAGCTGCCATGGAGACGAAGCCCAAGCGTGCAAAAACTGAAGCAGCAAATTCGACTGATGCTCTTTCATTTGTCTCAGACATTTGTGGCACACTCAAGAAGCTGAAGAGGACTTGGCAAGTTTTGCTTCGATTCTTTTTCGGGCGGATTTTTGTGTGGCCCTCCCTGCCGGTGTGGCCCCCTCCTGTGAGGACTGGCTGGGTCATGAGAAAGGTGCCTTTGCCTGAAAGCGATTCGGATCATATGCATCGTTGCGCCATGTGTGCCATGCTCCTTACCCAGCCGCCTGACCCTCGCGACGACTACTCTGGCGCTGAACGCTTTCATCCAGACAAGGTCCAAAAGGGCCATACAGATTTGGATAGGTTTGGCAACATTTGCGCATGTATCCACATGCGTATGTATATATATATATAGTATTTAATTTGATTATGCATGTGCATGCCTTGGAACCACCTTCAGCGAATGAGAGGGAGTCGACATGCTTCGTACAGCGCTGTTTCAATTTGTCAAGAGTATGTGCCTGACCGCCAGCATTCTTTCAGGTGGACAAAGTGCGGCTGCTGCGGATGACAGTGACTCATGACCTTTGTGAGGCCCTTGCAGGTGACATCACGCCATACTGCAATGCAGATCTGGTGGCATCTAAGCACCAGAAGGCGCAGATGCAGTGCAGACGTGCATTTTATTCCTGTGCGTTCATTCCTCTGCAGTGCTTTTGAACCACAGTACATGCCGGTGTACAACTAGGAAGCAGATCAATTGCATAGACAGAAGTACAGGGTGTGATGCGTAGAGTCAAGCGAAGTTCAACAGCTGAAAGTGCTTAGCAAGAACATAATTGCTTTGAACACAGCCTTCGGATTCTGCAATCTTCAGCCCAGGAGGATCAGGCTATGCAAGCGATTCGCAAAGTTGTTGGAGACCCTTTGGGCAGCGAACTGTACGAGCTTTGGAAGGAGTATGAAGAGCTTGAAACAGTGGAGGCGATCTACTGCAAGGATCCTGGAGCCTTGCAAGGTTTGTTTTCAAGATCAAAGGCCATCATTTGAATATTTTAACGTGCAACGCTTGTGCAGGACATCGACAAATTTGAGATGGTTGTCCAGGCATTTGAGTATGAGAAAGAGCACCTGAAACCAGCTAGTGAGGCTGGGGCATCGGGCCTATTCGCAGGACACTCTTGTTGGAACTTTGCCAGGATATAGTCTGTCTGAAAGATGAATTGAGATTGTTGGGGTGTCTCGGAGTTGCTTGGCAAGAGGTGGTTCGACTCGGTTTTGTTTGAAATCGATTGTGACTCGAGAGGGAACGCACTGTGTGGATAGGTTGAGTCGACCGCACTTTGGTACAGGTGGGAAATGCTGATCCCCATCGGAATTCCGTGCCTTCTGATCCAGAGTCTGCACTGCCGACGGTTTGTGAGGAGCCTTTGCGGCGTTTCTTCGTGGCGTGGCTGGAGACAAGATACTTTTTCAAATTATTCTTGGATTTTTTCTTTTTCAATTTGACTTTGATTGTGTCCCTTTGACTTTAAAACAGTCCAAGATCAGCACAAATTCCGCGATGAAGACACCTCTCTTTCGACGGCTGGATCGGGAGCTTCGTGAGAGGCGTGAGGTCATGCTGAAGGAACGTGGTTGGGCCGCAACTGCTGATGAACAGCAAAAAGACTTACAATCGCCGTAAAATAAAAGCCAACCTTCTTCACAAAGCTCATAGATTGCCTTAACCATGTCGCCACGTTGGATGCTTGTTGGTGACAATGGACTGAGCTGCAGCTGACTGGGTTCGAATTGAATATTCTTGAAGCACAAACTCAGGGTGAAGACACGGCAACGACTTGGCATGACACATAAAGCAACAACCTAGTTGCTTTGGTTACTCAATTTCCAAGCAGGCTCCAGAACCATACCACACCATCGTTGACTCTGCTTCACCCTTCCCACCATGCTCAGAAAGTGAAACGTACTGTGAAAGGCAGAAACCGGTGGACAAGAGTTTGCAAGCAACAGACTTTTGGTATTCTTGTATGTGGAGATAATTATGTATTTGCCAAGACACTCCTTCCGGATATCAAAAAGAAGGCACAAAAAATGCCAGAGACACCCTAATTAGCACAACAGTTGGGACTTGACTAGAAGAGGCTCTACCCAATTGATCACAATGCATTTTGCTGATGAGCGTCAGCCGCAGTCGCAGCCGAAGCCGCGACCGCACAGACTGGGACAGCAGCAGCAGCGGCAGCAGCAGCAGCGACTGCAGCTCCAGTGCTGCAAACCGCGAGGCTGGAGAGGCTACAGCGTGTGGTGTCTTGACGACATCATTTTTGCTAATATGGGATCATATGAGTGATACTCACAAACTCCTACTTGATTTGCACGCTGACTTGGACTACAAAGGCAGGTGCTCATGCTGCTGCAGAACTGCATGCTGAGCATGTCAGACAACAGTGGCGACCTCAAGCTTTTGTCCGTCCTTGGTTTGTTTGGCTTGTTTCAGACTGTGAAAGGAAGCTACTGGGCTTGTCAAGGGGAGAAGTGAATAGGGGACAGTCATACACGTATTTTCCTTCCCAATTCAGTGTCAAGCTTCCACACTGCCACAACCATTCCAAGGGCAGATGATGCAACAGACACGTCCGAAGACCTTGCAGAATGTGAAGAGGTTCCGCACCAAGCTGTGTTAGTTCCCCCTGGTGTAAAGCAAATTCGTTTTCAGTGCTCTGTCCAGAGTGAGAAGCAAGAAGCAGAATCACGAGAGAAAAGATTAGTCTCCCTCAATGAGCTCACACAGTGTATGATTTGCAGTCTAATTGTGACAGGGCTCACACGAGATTCGTCCACGGATGCTTCTTTGTGACCGCTTTCATGTGCGAGGAAAGTTGGGAACAGGCTCGACATGGGCTTTATGGGGCGTTAACACTTTAAAAGTTGCCAATTTTCATTGGTCAAACGCAGAACTCTTTGGCAACACCTTCGAATAAATTCGCAGACTTTGCAACACAAAGCGCAGAGATTGTGCATGCTACCTGGTGGGCTTGACAATATTGGTAGGAATCCAGTATGTCTTTTTTGGTCACATGCAACCTGAGAACTTCTCAACGTGCAGGCGCTTTTGCCTCAGTCTGGCTTTGTCACGACAGGCACAGCCTAGTGGCACTCAAAGTGCCAGGTCCCAAGGTCACTCATCGTCCCATGCTCGAAGTGGTTATGAGATTTTTCGCCAAGGTACAAAGCGGTGGAAAGATACCAAAGATATGCACAAGAAGAGGTTCACCATGGCTTGATGCACCACATTTACATTAATTCTTTGTCTTGCTGACTTCCAAACTGACGAATGTGATATACCGAGTCGGTAATACCGAGGAATAGAGAAAAAAAATATATATAATTGCAGTCGGTCGTTCTAGAGGCAATGATACGCAGTGCAGGTGGAGATGCTCCAAACTGTAGCGAACGCAGGAAACCGACCGCAGGAGCTGCCAGAGCTTTTTGGGCCACATGGCCACATGGCATTTCTTTGCACAGCTGAAGATGTTTCTTTGATGTCAGATAGTTTTCGTCAGAGTTCTCTTGTCTTTTAGAAGGAGCCTGTGTATGTCTCATCACCTGAGGCTCTTTGTACACAGCGGCTTGAAGTGTCAACATGCTTGCGTTGCAATGGAAGTGATGGGTCCCTCCGCTTGGTCTGTCGCAGAGCCGCTCGAAGCACTCACGTTTTTTGCTCAATTCAAAACCAAACTGCACAGGGTCTTAACTCGTACTGATATTAGTTTACTAGTCAAAAATTGTAGTGGTGTAGTCCTAATGGTACTGGTAGCAGCGTCGTTGCAGTGGTAGGCGTAGTACAGCAGGAGCAATGAATGTGAGACCCTAGGCCCTAGTATGCCAATTCGTCAAGGCCTGTGAGTTGCCGGTCCTGCTTCTGCTCCAGCTACAGTACTGCTATGCCATGCTACTCCTAAACGTTCCCGTGCTGCTGCTGCCGCTGCCACTATCATATTAGTGTCTTAGGTTCTTCCTATTTCTACCCCTCACTTTCGGCTTTGGTCTCAAACCGGAATGCCCGAGAGCGCTCCTTGCAATTCGGACAGTTTCAGCGCTCCTTTGAAGCTTCACACTTTCCGAGTGGAAGACTTTGCATGGAAACCGGTGGCCAAGGCGCTGCCGTGGCAACCGACTTCCTTGGCCTATTCTTGTCGCAGCCTTCAGGGATACTTTGACTGGGTTGGACTACTTACACAGGCTGGAAGCTGAGATGCTCAGTTTGTTTGCTCTCTAGAATTATCACGCCATCTCTCGTATATTATATATGTAATATATAGATTACAACATAGAGTATTGAGTGTTCCCAGCAAAAACTCCACCGAGGACATGCTCCGTGATCCACACAGACCCGCGGCTGATTTGCTTATCAAGCGCATGTTATCGCTTTAGCCACCGCTTGACCTGCTGCACAACTTGAGGATATCAAGCCCGAGAACATACTTTTCACTTTCACCAAAGGCTCCCGAATGGATTGCCTCATGCAGAGTTTCAGGCGCTGTGAGATTGGCATTTCACTGTCCACATTGAGACTTGGAACTTGGGACAAATGCTAGCATAATGTCTATAGCTCAACTCAGTTGTTTCAGTTCCAAGATCAATCATTGAGGTGGCTGGTGGCACTAATTCACAGAACTTCTACTTGGATCAAGAGCTCTTTTTGGTTACTGTTTATGAAAGCACGACACCAGCAATATCCATCCTATGAAACTCCCAGGTTTCCAAGACATAATGTGATGCATGTCCCAGTTTACTAGCCGTTTCAACTCTGAGCACGCACAACGCAGGATCTGCTTTTATCCTATTGGCAAACCACCCCATAATTTGCCCCTTTTTAATGTGCAAAGTAGGATGTGTAGGAGAAACTGTGTAGACCTTCCTTTGCTATCTCCCGCTTGCCCCTAAAGCAAGCGGCAGCGACAAAGAGCTTCTGTTCCAGGTCTCAACCTTTACGCAGATGTGGGCGGATGCAACTCATAGATTTGGCTCTTGAGGAAGGTGCGTTACTAGTAGCGATGCCAGGAGCCCCTAGTAGCGTCCTTGTAAGGCCAGGAGCCCCTAGTAGCGTCTTTGTTACCAGAATGTTTTTCAAGTTTTGCTGCTTGCCCTTTTCCGGACAGTATGAGGAAGGCCATGAGGAAGGACCTTGCACAATGGAGCTGTCCCTGCAATGCACTGTTTTGTGCGTCTGGAATTGTTCCAATATCTCATCATGCAACACAGACGAGTGAGTATATGTTGCAAAACAAGAGCATACTCATGCACTGCACAGGTTCTGATGCCACCTTCGGCTTGGTTGATCTTGGAAACAGCTGTTCCTAGCCCAGCCAGTGCTTAGAAGGCTAATTACCCCTGAGCGCAGAAAGGCTGAAATTAGGCACAGATACAGCCTCGATATGTTTGCAGGAGTGTTGGGTAGCGTAGTTCAACCAAGAGACCAGTGACCATCGGGGATCCATCAAAGCAGCATTCCAAACTGATGCATCAAGTCCAAAGTTCATTTTTTGTAAGGTTACACGGATCGCCACATTGCCTTGAATATCACCACGCTGGAATACAAGCCTGTAGAGGCAGCGGCAATTTTTGTGGTTTTCTAATGTTTCTGTGCAGGTGTCTATGTTGTTCATGTGGATCAAAGCTTGGCGGGAGATTAGCCGATTAGCAAGACAAAAATCAGCTTGTTGCTCTCGCATCTCCGCCCTGAGATGCTGTCTCGCCGTGCAAATTGGCTTCAGGTCATCATGAATGCAGGCTATGACACCGCTGCTGACATTTGGTCTTTAGGCTGCACCATCTACGAGTTGGCCACAGGGCGCCGCTTTACTGAAGGATTTTGAAGGTCGAAGATGTTGCAGACATTTGTGTGCGATCTCTTGGCAAGTGTGCTGAGTTGTTTGGGTTGTACTTGCAGATGGGAGACCCGTGTGAATTTGTTCTTATCAACCGTTTCCTTGTGGTTGCTGTCCAGGCTATCTCTTTGACCCGCGACATGCTCAAGCCAGACCGAAAGCACTGCAGGCCTGGTTGCCCAGTTTCTACGACATTCCCCTGTTTCTTGACAAGATGGACGCTCCCCGCTTGACATCAAAAAGGACATGACATCAAGTAGAAGATGAAAACTGGACAGAGCAGAACTGGCGGGGAGGAGTAGAAAAGATGCGGAAGGAAAGAAGCCCGCAAATGATGTTTGTGCACCACTTTACGACGGTTGACTTGAATGTGCTTCCAGAGGCATGTGTGTTCCCTAACTTCTTCTGACTTTTGATTAGACTCCAGCTGTGGTCTTTGTCAAGAGGTGGCGAGTGTGTTGACCATTCTCAGAAGGTCTATCCCAACCCTTTCCTTTTGCACAAGCCGGCGAGCATTGCAGCGAGCTATGCTGCTCATAGAAATATGAATATGAATATTGACTTGGAACAGACAGGGATCGGACAAACAAAATCAAGGCCCGTCGCCACAAGTGTGCAAAGCTGGAGCCCAACATTGAGATTGGTGGTGTGGCATGTCCTTGGCAACTGCAACCTTTGAAACATCTATCCTGTCTCGGTAGCGGCTTCTCTTCTCTGATTTACTTTTCTCAACTGTTGGCACGCATGGCCGTAGCTGCAATCTAAAAAAAGCACACCTATCTCAAGGTAGTTTGGAATTCTTGCATCCCTATCGCTTCAATATATGGGCTCCAGAGCTATCTTGTTACACGATGTTGGCAGGCATGCCAAAGACATACAGCCTCCAAGTAGCTGCTTACACATGCTGCCCTGCCCACGAGACACTGCAAGCCGCTGCACTTAGAAGAAAATTGTCTTTCACATCAAACAGAGAGGAAAAGTAGAAGGTGGTCCATTGAAATTTGACTCCTTAAAGAAGGGGCCTTATGAAAGGGGCTTTGTTAAAGAGGCTCAAACAGCTTCTTTTTTCCAATATCTTTTTATTTGCAAGGTTTTCGTGTAATTATTGGATTGGAAGCCTCTACATCAAAGACTCCAGTTTTTCACCAGATAGCTGAAAGCTATAGGGGTTCTCACTTCTCAATGACAGGGTGGTTGATCCGCGTTTTGGCCGCTGCTGCCTTGTCTCCTTGTCGCCCACTGGTCTCCCCACTTCTTTTGTCTTATGGTGACTTAATTGATTTTGTTGTCTCAGGTGCTTCGGTTTTTAAATTTACTTACTTGCTATCTGGGGTTTATGCCATATACTATGCCGATGTAATTCCTTTTAAAACCGCATCTCACGCGGTCGGTTTGTTACATGTTATTTGAATCTCCCGCATCATGCGTCTCCTGTAGTTTTGGGGCGCGCACACACACACACACACATACATGCACGCAGCTTCGCTTTTCTGATTCTTTCCGCTTGGAAGGCTCGAGATTGTTTTCCACAAGAGCCAGAACATTTAGCACAAATCGTGGAGTTGTCACTTGGCTTTTCATTGCTTTCGCATGAGTTAGGCTAAAACCTCACTGAATACTTTGCGATACGGCGATGCACCTAAGGTTGGGGCCGTTGCCCTACTCCTTGTTGGTGCGCAGTCGTCGCTTGCGGGCCTTCCTTTCTCCACCCAACGATTTGGACCAAGATGGAGGAATGTTTGCAGCCCGGCGTTTGTATAGACTCTGCTCCCATTTTGCGTGGAGGATTGGACATGTCTTCGATCGAGATGTGGCCGTTCATTAGCAGCAAGGCAACATCTGCAAGCTTGGCTATGTGAGATTTGTTTTCCGTCTTTGAACATCACGATTTGTCATGCATGCATTTGCTGCGTAGAATCAAGAAACATGGAGCTTGTGGGCTTGACAGGTGACAATGCATCACCTGGACCGTTGCTCTTTATTGGAGAGGCCTTGGGTAACATGAGCCTTTGAACGGGGTACGTTTGGATCAGAGTTGTGACATTAAGCGATGGTTGAAGGTAGGGCTGAAGCAGTAGCAGTTCTTGAAATATCTTCTACGCTTTGCAGTTGTTTTGATAGGATGGTCACATTTTCATGACTGAAATGTAGTGCTGACAAAGTTGTATGTGCCGGGTGTCATGTTTTATTGTTGGGCCCCCCTCACCACTCATGCAATGAGTGGTGAGACAGTATGCTCAGCTAATATGTGGACATGCCTCTCTTGGGCTGAACAGATGGCCGGGCCAAAGCAAGTCAGCACTTGTTACTAGTAGCTTCTTGCCACTAGTAGCGATTGATGCACCTTGTTACTAGTAGCTTCTTGTTTCTAGCAGTAAGGTACCTTGTTACTAGTAGAGTGCTTGCTACTGATATCGATGCACTTGTTACTAGTAGCTTCATCTGGTCATGATCCCCGAACACCGCGACTGGTCAAAATACCTTTACTCGATGTGCAGTTGCAGTTTCCTTGCAAGGCTTCAGGAGCACCTGCCAAAGCAGCAGGCAGAGCCACTGGCACAGCTTCTAGGCTCCATGATGGAGGCAAGCAATTGGCTGTGCACCGCATCAATCATATAGATTTCTGCAGCATTTTGTCATAGATAAGATTGACTTAACAAATAGAAACCTGTTTGATTATTATATACATATATATATACACATATATAGATATGTCACATGATATGTCTGTGGGTTATACTAGTAGTAGGATACCTTGGTTGACCTACCGACGTGACTTGCGCTCCAATGATCCTGCGCGTGGGTACCTGGGAGTGAGATGAGATTGCTAGCTACCATGTAAACTATACACATGGGATGAAAAGAAGGACACTGTATGAAGGATACGGTCCAAGACTATACAAATCATGTGATCACTCTGCTAACTACATGAAACCAAATATCCGCGCAGCACGTAGCGAGAGCAACCCACTGCGTCAAATTTATGCATCTAATTGAAGGTTCCTTCGCCCCCTGAGGGTGCGGTAATGGCGGCACCAGAGCATCGAGGTTTCCTCCCTTGTTCCATACTGCCCTTAATTTTTTCCTAAAGTGATAGCACTGGGAGTAATCTAAATTGACCACCGGGTCAACCTGGATAGACACCTGAGAGAATTGCATGGGAACCATGCCCAGCGGATGGTAGGGTGGTTTGATTCCCAGATTTTGGCATACAATTGTAGTGTTTTCTGAACCGCCTCGGAGTTGATTAGTTTCGGCCGCAATGGAAAGCCACCGGTATACGTTCTTTCCCACCTGTACGAGACTGTTGGAGGCAGTTTTGTGGAATTTGGGGTATAGCGGTGTTGAGCAGAAACCTTGGAGGTATTGAATAATAATGCGAAGGGCATCCGGCTCACGTAAGGATCGCAATTTTGGGGGGAGGGCCAAAACCTTGGGATCCAAGTAGTGATGAGGCCATGCCTGGGATCGATTTTGAGGCTTGATCCAACACGGGAACTGTAACCCTGTTTGAAGGATAAAGGCAATAGCCAATTCATACCAGGTGATTCCTGATTGCCCGACTGCGTCTGTGGGATATCTGGATTAGGCCACTCAATGGATTGAAACACCGGCTCCCCACAGGCAGGCAGTGAAAACATGGGGATGTATACTGAGCACAGGCATGATAATGGGATTACAGAGTCGAAGGTTTGAGCGCAAGTGGTGGATGGTTCCCCAATTCTGCGTTGGGTCCTCGTGGTCTGGCTCTGCTGCCTTATCTTTGCGACTTTCCTTAAGTACAATATGTGCCAAATTTAGATCATGAAGGTATTGTAGAACTGCGTGGGATTGGTGAACTTGTGCTTGATTCCAATTTTCAATGTCTGCAAAGAGCTTATGGATCTCTGGTTTATCAATTTTACGTGCCTGGACGGCTGCAATATCTGCATAATCATTCCCTTGAATGTCTAATCGTTGGGTGGGGGTTGTTGCAAGATCATATCGCTGATGCGAACGGACTTTTCTTAACACAAATTGGTTGGAATCGAATATTGTTTAGGAGATCAACATGGGCGACATTGGGAGGTAAGGGTCGTGACATGTCTTGGACTGCCGCCTGGATGGTAGAGATTGCATACTGGGAGTCTGTCGTTATCACAACCTGTTGTTGGACTGACTGGTTGGCACAGGTTTGAATGACCCACGCGATGGCCGCCAGTTCTGCACGGGAAGTCGTCTGGTCACCTTGGACATGTTGCAATATTATGGTCCGAAATGGCACATCGTGATTACATGGATTGAATTGAACCACCGACCATGCTGCACGTCGACGCTCAGTTATCTTTTTCTGAAATGGTAACATTGCGAATAATCCAGGTTAGCTGTAGCTTTCACTGAAATGCACACTTTACAAAAGTTCATCGGTACCATCCCCAATGGACGATAGGGGGGTTTGATGCCAAGATTAGTGGCGTAAAGTTGCAAGGTTTTCTGAACATGATCCGAATTGACAATTTCTGGTCGTAAAGGACAGTATATGTTCTACCCCACCCAACTTGGACCAAACTACTGGAAGCCGTCTTGTGAAATTTAGGGAAGCCTTGGAGATACTGGACGATGATTCGCAATGCATCTGCCTGTTCGCGAAGCGAACGCAATTTATATAGATGGAAGTGCCAACACTTTAGGATCTTGGAAATGGTGTGGGCGGGCACGAGAACGATGTGGTGGCTTAATCCAACATGGAAACTGTAATCCTGTTCGGAGGATAAAAGCAATGGCTAACTCATGCCATGTTATGCCGGATTTGGTGATCTCATCATGAGGAGCGTCCGGGTTAGGCCATCGCAGGGATCGGAAAAAGCGAAGAACTAATTTGGCATAATCCGCTCCCCACAAGCATGCTGTAAACACACGTGGATGAATATCAGGTAAGGGTAGAATCTCTGGGTGAGAAATCTCAAAGCTGGCTCTTGTTTGGTGTATCGTTCCCCAATTCTGGCCGGGGTCCTCGTGCGTATCTGCCGCATTATCTTGTCTGACTTTTTCTTTATTCGCATGTGAGCAAGGTTGAGATCATGAAGATATTTTAAGACACAAATTGTTTGATGAATTTGGGCCCGGTTCCATCTCTCGATTTGTCCAAATGCATTATGGTGGTCAGGTGCATCTGTGTGGCGTGCACGAACAGCCGCTGCGTCTGCAAAAGAATTCCCTTGAATATCCCTGCATTGGCACGAATTTGTGGCCTCAAGAATATTTTGGTGGGACTTAATTTGTCGGAGAACAAATTGGCCTGGTCGCCAATTGTCACGCATAATGAGAAGCAAATCGGCATGTGCTGTAGCTTGGTCGAATGGAATCTGAAGATTGTGGATTGCGTTAATGGCGTATTGTGAGTCTGTGGTAATGACTACTTGGTGTGTGATATTCTTTAATCTACATTCACACATGATCCATGCAATTGCGGCCAACTCCGCTCTTTTTGACCTACCAACGATACTTGCGGTCTCTGTCTGAGGCGCTTCCCAAGACCCTTCGGTTTCATCGGGTATCTGGGAGTGTGGCATGTAAGCTAAAGAAATCTGTACACCATGGAATCGACGTGTGGTTGATCTGATTCGCATGAATTATACGTTCCGTGTGAAAAACACACGAAACAACCTAATTCGGAGCCGGTGGTGGCACGAGCGCATCGAGGGAATGGCCTTTGTTCCAAGCTTCTCTTGAATTACTATAAAGTGGTAACATTGGGAATATTCAAGATTCGCAGTTGGCTCTGCATAAATGCACACCTTGCTATGGGTCATGGGGACCATTCCAAGTGGATGATACGGATGTTTAATGCCAAGATTAGTGGCATAAAGTTGCAAAGTTTTTTGGGCATATCTGAATTAGCGATTTCTGGGCGCAAGGGAAATCCTTCAGTGTATGTACGACCCCATCCAACCTGTACCAAACTATTTAAGGCTGTCTTGTGAAAATTTGGATACAATGGCACGGAACTGAATCCTTGCAAACATTGGATGATGATTCTCAATGCATCTGCTTGTTCTCGAAGCGAGCGCAACTTAGCGGGCAAGGCAAGGACTTTCGGGTCCTGGTAGTGGTGTGGACGCGCTCTTGATCTATTAGGGGGTTTAATCCAACATGGAAATTGCATCCCCGTCTGAAGAATGAACGCAATAGCGAGTTCGTGCCGCGTGATCCCGGATTTTGTGACCGTGTCATGAGAACCATCAGGATTTGGCCATATAAGCGACTGAAAGAAACACAAAACCATTTTCGCGTAATCCGCCCCCCCACAAGCAGGCAGTAAACACATGAGGGTGTATATCTGGCTGAGGCAAGGCAATCGGATCAGCAACGGTGTATGTTGCACGAGTCTGCTGGATGGTGCCCCAATTTTGGTCTGGGTCATGGTCTTGCCCGTCTGCTTCTTCCTTTCTATTGGATTCTTTAATGACAACATGTGCAAGATTGAGGTCAAGCAAATATCTGAGAATACTAATGGTCTGACGAATTTGGGCTTGATTCCACTTTTCAACAGTGGCAAAAAGGGTGTTTCTGTCAGCGAAATCGGTGCGACGAGCGTGTACGGCTGCTGTGCCAGCAAAATCATTTCCTCGGATATCGTTGTACTGACAAAGGTTTGTCGCCGTCTGAATATCCTGGTGGGACTTAATTTTTCGGAGAATGAACTGACCTGGACGCCAATGCCTACGTACGATTTGGAGCAAATCTACATGCGCTGTATCTTGTTTTAAGGGTCGTTGACAGTTTTTAGTAGCATTTTCGATTGCTGTAATGGCGTATTGGGAATCAGTTGTAATTACAAGGTTGCGCAGTCTGGGATAATCCAGGTAATGGCAGCAAGCTCGGCTCTGGAGGAGGACCTCGGACGTGCTGTATTTCTATGGTTGTGAAAGGAATGGCACTATTATCAGGATTAAATTGAATGACCAACCATGCTGCCCGGGGAAATTCTGACAGAGTCGGGTTATCTGCAGTACAATGTTTGGGTGGAAGAATCAATACGTGCATCCGTAACTGCTTGTCCTCTTTGTGATATAAATTCCCGAAGTTGGGAAACTGCTTTATGCTGGATGGGCAAAGGGAAATGTAGCATATACGGATTTGTTTGCAGGTATTGAATTGCACTCGGAAGATTGGCTCGAAAATGCTGGAAATTAGGACATTCAAGTTGCCGATGTTCGTGTGTATCCAATGCGTTGCAAAAAGATGCAAAAAGGACACTTACCATCAGTGGTGCTAGACTATTGTGCGTTAACGGTTCCTACTTGATATCCCCCTGTGATATCTCGAGCAACGATTTTGAGGTCAGTTGGGGAAAATTTCGAAGCAAACAGCTCATCAAATCTTGATCAAAAGGCACATCAGTGACTCCCTTACGATGTTCAATTTGTTTGTGGACATGGTGGCTCCATGCACGGCTCAACCATGTACGAATTTCTTTGGGGGTCTCAGATGTAAGATTAATGACAATGTTGTTGGGTGGTTGCTCACTGCATCAATAGATTTCTGAGCCAGGGCTGAGTTATACACGAATAGTCTACGAACAAAGGATAAAGCCGTGGTCAACACGTACAGTTGTGGATCCTTCTGAGATCTTTAACATGGGCGCCATATGGACGTCTGGACTAAACGAGCATTTCGTGTAATGTCGGTCGAAATGTGGGTAAGACGTCTACATCTGGCGGTAGCACTGGCAAACTTCTCTTTAAGATGGCCTAACGTAATTTGCTTGGTGTAGTGACACATGGAACCAAGATCCTTTGCAGAATTAAGGATGCGCACTATTTGGGGATCTCTTCAAGAATAGTTCGCCACGAATCGCGTGTAGTTTTTGTGGTTCCCCAGGCCCAAGATTTGCTTTAATCTATTTGAAGCCGGAGTTGTGATGCAAAATGACGAATTTTCAGGAAAGCTTGGTAGTTCTCCCGCTGGGAACTGATAGGGTAAGACCAGTTATCTGCATAGCAGTAGGGCTCGAGATTGGGGCTGTGCAAAAGCCAGTAGAATGCTGAGGAAAGGACCAGAATCCCACAGACAGACAAGCTATCACCCTCGGGCACACCTGTAGTCATGTAGATAGGATCGCCAACAGCTAAACGATTTTGCAATCGTCGAGTCATACGCCTTAGGTTAATAAACCAAAAAGCCACTGCCTCTGGAGGGGCACCGTGGTATATTAGTAAGTGGTAGATGACACGACGAGGGAGCAGATTGAATGCTTTAACGAGATCGAGTGTAAATCCTGACCATGCTAGGTTATTTTTCTTAGATGTCTCTAGGCGAAACTGTTGAAGAAATGAGATGTCTTTGACGCCCCGGTTGGTTGACCTACCTGGGAGGTCAAGCTACATGGTGGGAGGCTGCAGGTATTGGCCCATCCCCATATGTATATATATATATACATGTGTATATAAAAGATATGTATATATGTATACATATATATATATATAGATGAGACATGATCTTTTTGATTACAGTATGGTTTCTTGTAGGCTGAGCCCTCCCGACGTTGCACGGCGCAAGCTGCCGCAGAGCAGCTGCGGAGCTTGTTTAGTGAGAAAAATGATTTGTTTGGCGCTTCACAGTTGGGTGAATACTGTTCCGGTGCTTCGAACATATTTGTTGTTTTGAGGCGCAGTTCCAATGCAATTTCTTGCTTTCCTCAGGTCGCAGGCGCCAGATCGATTGGTGAAGCGCTCGGAAGATCGAAAGCCTTAAATGACTCAAAGGCTGACATCAGGACCAGAATATCGAAAGCAGGTGTTTGGTGATACAAACATTTTGTGTGGCAAAGGATCTGTGAAAGACATACTGCAGGTCGAACCTCTCAGCCGAGAAGCCAAAGAGGTGCCCAAGTTGGAGCCGAAAACATGACACCAAAAAAGTTCTGCCTTGTTTCCTTGCAATGCTGCTACGTTTACATTTTCTGCCTTTTTCCTTCCAATGGCTGAAATCGATTTGTCGCAGCCAGACACATGATAGCAGTAGTGTGATGCCAAAATTTCACAGCAAGATGCCAGCTTGAATAGGACATTTCTTTCATATATGTTGTTGCGAAAACTTCAGCAAAGCTCATTGCACTTTTGTGCTGCACGGTGCTTGAATTGGTCGAAAAAGACATGTGACCTCGATGGCGGCACCACTTTGGCGAAGTGCCAGGCGCGGGAAGTTTTTCACGACAACAATACCTTGGTCAGACCAAAGGGGATACCAACTCCTCTAATGCTGATGAAAGACTCATTTTTGAGCTGCTTTGAGAATTGGATTGGGTATGCAGATTGCTCAAATTGCAATTGCAATCCTGTTGTGCTGCTAGGCTTGCTAGATGTGTGTCATCTCAAAGGCTGCGAGACCTGCAGGAATCTCAAAGCTGCTTTTGCTTCGCTTGCTTCGCAGTCATTTTGTGCCGCTTCGAGTCCAAGTGCACACGGTCATTGAACAAGGTCAAAAGTATACCAACTCTACCTTGTCACAGATGATGCATTCTTGGATGGCCAGTTCTACTACAAGGCTCTTGTTGCTTTGTGTTGGTCATATGCCCAGCTTTGAACTCGAATCGAAAGGACATGACTGACTTTGCATTGACATAGTTCTTTGCCTCTGCATGTGAGCAGGTTGAAGGTGCCATTCGAGGCCTGGTTTTGGACCATGGGTATGGAAGGCGGTATCCTTGAAGGTCTCGGTGTTTGAATCAACAATGCCTGCAGCCTGCAGCCAGGAGGTGTCACTTGCCTGCAGCTACGGCTGAAGAATGTACCTCGCCTGAATTCAAAATTCACTCACGCGCACAGTTTGTCACAGCTCGCCACGTTCCTTGCTTAAGAGATCATTTTGCCATTTAGGTCTCCACAGCTCAATACGTGCAGTGGGCAGAGAAGGCAAGGTATCACAGACACCAATTCAGCTTTCATCAGATTGCTGCCCCTGCAGATGCGATTTCTCACACGGCAGCACGGCATCCCACTTATAGTGGACGATCGCTTGGATGTAGCCTTGGCAGTGGATGCTGACGGGCCAGAATCCAAGCAACTCCGGAAGTAGTACTGGTGGCCAGTCAATACGTACACGGTATGCATAGCATTCGTCACGAAGGATAGCTTCAGTTACCGAGTTCGCCTTGCTTGAGCAAACATGTATTCAGAGGAGAGGTTAGCATGGATCACCCACTCGCTGACTTTCCGACTGTGAAGCATTCTGTTCAACACTGGGGAACCTGCCCCTCTTGTATGACTGCATCCCCTGTTGCCACACAGAGGCCAAATCAGCCTTAAATGTCCACGACTTTCACCGTGCGACCCTTGGGCTTTGATTCTTCCTACACCGCACTCTGCTACTGGGCAGCTTCCAAGCATCGACTCAACCCATGCCTATACTGCATTCCAAATCCTGTTAGTACTTCAAAGGCATCCCCTTGGACCGCGCTACCTCTCCTTCTAGCGTTCTCGCTTATTGCCGTTGTCTGGAGACCCATCCACATGCAGCCATGTATGTACAGCCGAAAATGGACATCTCACAATCCCAACGTGAACATGAACCCACTTAGTCTTTCAGATAACCCATCCTGCAGGCGCATAGTTTCTCTGCTGCCCTTTGTTGGGAGAGTGCACGTGTGTAACGAGCAAGGTGTATTGACAGAAACATCTAGTTGAGCCCGGAAGTGAACCCGTGTGTTCTTGCGAGACGGCAGATTATGAGGATGGCTGTGGACACACCGTTGGTTTAGATGGTATAGCGCAGGAGTCGACAATCGTTTTTGAGGTTAAGAATGTGGTACACACGGCAGCTTGATAGACGTAAGAGTCAGGCGGAATAAAGTTCAGTCTTTCCTGGGGCGGGGAAGTTGCTGGTGAAAATCTGTAGCTATAATCAGAGGTGTCAATGACTCGACTCGTGTGGCTGGCAGGGCTCCCTTGGACCTTTTAAGTGACAACATAGTAGGGCCTGAAACGAGAGACATTTGGGAATACAGTATAGTTTTGCTTTCTGAGGCTCCATGTGGGTGGAGATGATTTGCCATGGCGCACTGCCCGCCGACTTTTGGGAAACCACAGGACCTTCTGATTGAAACAAGCATTGGTATAGCACTAACACCAGAGTATTGTCCAGCTATGTCGAGCTCCCCAAATTTCCAGGTTTGACTTTGGGTCCCGATGTCGGTCTCTTTCCACCCCAATCTATCAATGTAGCTGTCTATGGAAACTGCCATTGTTTCGCGGTCCGTGAGAGCTTCAGTCAGTACATGTTCATGGATGCCGCATGGCATAGCTCGAACGCTCGGATTTTGCAAGTTGCTTGTCGCAGCCCCAAGAAACAGACACACACACACACACACTGAGTCTGCGAGCCTGCTTAAGTGGAAGAGGCAACTTGTGGACGCCCTCGACAGATGCATCGTGACTCACCCGACAGAGACAGTCGTAGATATAAGCTTGGCTACATTTGGATCTCACCCAGAAGGTTTTTTGCAAGCATGTAGATGCCATGGGGCGACTGCCAGTCAAACACCAGGACTGAACAAGTTGAAGATGTCCAACTGCACACGAAGCTCTTGACTACTTCAGAAGTTTTGTGTAACTTGGGAGTTTTGTGCAGGACTGCCACGATGGCAGTTGCAGCCATGGTGAACGATTTGGTGTCGCGTCCATGCAGGGTTGGCGAGAGGAGCATCTCCATCAAGCATTTCTGAGGTGGCTATGACTCCATGTTTTTGGCCAATCATGGGTGCCGTAGTACTAGTTTCAGCTCTTTGGGGAAGCTTCGAAATGGCAAGGTCACCAGCCTTCGAGCCAAATCCAAGCGTATTTTCATGTATTTTCTTTAAGGGAACATTCCATGAGCCCAGGAATAAAGCGAGGAGCTTTGCTCAGCCGTGTGTGATCGTTTCACAGAGCAACGTGGGAGGAGATGGAAGATGCTCATGTGGCAATTCCGGACTTCGACGTGGAGAAAGGCTTGAGCCTTTTTGGTGTCTTTGATGGCCATGGAGGCGTGGCGAGTGTAGAACCTCTCGTTCGGTACATGATTTTGTTGCAGATCTTCCCGTCACCTCATGCGTGGCTTTTTGGCTGTCAACTTTGTTCATGCAAGGTGTTGCTTTCCCATGTTTGGTGTTTGCACTCCAGTATGGGGAAGGCTGAGACCCAAGCCATTCGAAAGAGGAGACAATTAGCTGGTCACCAAAGTATTTACTGACACGCTTGATTTTCTCGGTCAGGGGAAGCAGTGGCCAAGCTTGTCAGCGAGCGTCTGCCACGGACGTTGAAGAATCTGGAAGAGTATAAAGCTGGCAATTTCAAGGAGCGGGTTGGAGACAGACAGGTCCATTAAATTGAAGGTGTAGATCAGATTTGCAAAGCACTTGCGGATTCAGTTGGGCTTTACTTGGATACAACTTTGGGTGAAAAGTAGTTGGTACCATAAAGTGCACTGACTCACTTCGATCAAATGACATTCATGGAATATAGACGTGGTTCTGTGAAGGCCCTCCTCGAAAATATGTCCTCTGCAGGACGCGCTCAAGAAGGCTTTTCTGGAGCAGGATGTGCTATGGTGCATAGACGAATTTGACAAAATTCCGAGGATTCAGAAGATTTGCCACAGACATTTGGCAATTTTGCCAGTGCCTGCAGGACGAATTTTTGTGGAGTGCAGATGGACGGGTGGCTCTTCGCAAAGCCAAGCGCAAGGCCAACGGTGTAACTGCCCAGGGAATGGGCACCACAGCTGCGTGGTTCCCAAAACCTGCAAGCAGAGAACAACGGCCATGTGACAGCAAAGGATTCAAGACTCACAAGTGATTTCCGCTGATATGCTTGCATCAATCATTCAAGGTAAAGTTTTGTTAAACCATACATGGACGGAGCAGACCAATTTCAGCAAACACGTGCACTGAGGTTGTGGCACTCGTCCGTAGAACGCCTTCCGAGCTTTATGTTGCAAATTGCGGAGACTCAAGGGCCGTTCTGATCAGTGACAATGGGGCAGTGGCCATGTGCGGGCACACAGACTGTCTTTGCAACCCATGCCTTGGTTGGACATGTTGATGTGATGAAGTACTTTTGAAGCTGTGAAGCTCAACACCAAGAGAGGTGCGATGCGAAGAAGCCGCTGAACCATTTCTCATCATTTCTCCAGGACAATCTCATAAAGGTTATATATATATACACACTGTATATTAATTTAGGATTTTGGGATGCAACATGCAGACTTTGTAGACAACATGTAGGGCTTGATGCACTACTGTACTTCAAACAAGCATCAGCTGGTCACCCATGTTGGAATGTCGGTGCCGCCCAGCCGGAATCCTCATGTTCTTTTGATCCTGCCTCGTGGCTGATTTGGCATGATTTTGTCGCTGAGCTTTTCTTTTTGTTGGTGCAATTTGGCCTGCCCTCGAGCTCGGTATTCGTTAACAAATGAGGGTGTCCACTTCAGTGTTGCCCTCTATACTGAGTCAACCGCTGGAAGGGGTAAAGCATGGATAGAAGAACAAAACTCACTAAGGTTCGGGTCGAAGTGAGACCTACAAGAATCAGGCCCATTCACCATGGCCAAAGCAGCGGAAACAAGAGCACACCAGACCCAAACAGGACAAGTCAGACGAATACCACCAATGAAGCCGGACAGGAAGTCGAAACCAAAGTCCTGAAGTAGGTTTTTTTTTGCCGCAGCCAGCAAGCTCTAAGAACAGAGGTGAACATAACACGCAAATGAGTGAAAAAAGAACCCTTGGAAGCACTCCACATCACTGCTCTGAGTGCAACAAATCCAGGAACACCAATACGCACGGGACTCAGGAGTCACCATTCTTTCGGTCCAGACAAATATAAGCAGGTTCCAAATATAATCTGATTTTGTTGCTGAATTTGAACAACTGCGACATACTCTTTGATCGGAAGTGTCCTTGCTTGAAGCTTTCAAAGTCATATATACAATAACTATATCTGAACAATACATGTCTATATATTCCTGGACAAATGTACAAATGCGTATGAAGCACATGCATGGAATAGTGCAATGTTTGCAGACATATATATATATAGTATATGTGCACATGCACTTAGGGCTTTGCTTCAACCAGAGACTTGTCCTTCCTGTATCCTTAGAAGAGGCATTGAGGATGGAATGCATTCTTGACTCAAAGACTAGGTTGGATGGTTGCCGCCCTGATGCTACTTGGTTTTGAGCCTTAAATTCTCAGACAGTGCAGTTTGCCATTTGCAGTATATTTTCCAAAGATGTGTGCTATGATTTGAAAGACAGAAACACGACGTTTCGACTTGTCTTAGCGGATTTTGGTAGCTGTCACTTGTTTGTCTTGAAGGCTCTTTTAGCCGCAGAAGCACCAAGACTTCGTGCCTTGCTGCGGAACAAGGTACCTTTTTCGGCTTCAATCTAAGCTGGTTCGCGAGCGTTGTTTTGCTGAGGGGTATCCTTTCGCGACCCCGCAGGAAAAAGGTAAACACATAAAACTTTCGATTTTACCGTTTTTGCCGCGGATATGGTAGAAGAAAAAGGAGCACCCCCCCGGTAAAAACGGTAAAAAAAGCACATTTTCGATTTTACCGTTTTTGGTAGAGAAAAAGGGGCGCCCCCCCGGCAAACACGGTAAAAAGAATCTTTTTTTACCGTTTTTACCGCGGATATGAAATTTAAACATGGAGCCCCCCCAGTAAAAAAGATTAAAAACAAAGATTTTTACCGTTTTTGCCACGGAGATGGTAGACAAGTCCACCTACAAAAACGGAGAATAACACAACTTTGATTTTTAACGATATGGTAGAAGCAAAAAGAGCAAGCGACTCTTCATTAAAAAAGGTAAACAACAAAAGTAGTAATTTTCACTTTGGACCGTTTTTTTTTTACCGCGAGAATGCCTCGGGACCAGGTCGCAAGCTAGAAGACCTCTGTCAACAAAAAGGTTTAATGCTACAGCCCGGGTATCTTCCTATAACCAGGTGGGGTTCACTCCTCCTATCATTTAGGAGCGTGTGCCCTTTTCGACAAGAGGAGTTTGGTGATTGATCAACATTTCATGACTTTTAACTTTTGCAGGGCAATGAAAGCCTACATCACTTGGATCGAAAACTTTCGATTTTTACCTACCGTGGATATGGCAGAAGAAACAGCGGTGACCCTCCGTTAAAAACTGAAAAGAAACATAGACCCGTTTGCCCCCCCTCGATCAAAACGGTACAAAAAGAACAACAATTAATTTTACCGTTTTTCAATAAAGCGCCCCCGGTAAAAGCGGTAAAACAGAATTGATTTTTGCCGTTTTTACCGCGGATATGGTAAAAGAAAAAGGAGCGCCCCCCCCGGTAAAAACGTTAAACACATGATTTTTTTTTTTCGATTTTTACCGTTTTTGCCGCGGATATGGTAGAAGAAAAAGGATCCCCCCCGGTAAAAACGATAAAACCATAAAATGTTTGATTTTTTACCGTTTTTACCGCGGATATGCTAGGAAAAAAGGGGCGCCCCCCCCCGGTAAAAACGGTAAAAAAAAGAACATGTTTGATTTTTACCGCTTTTACCGCGGATATGGTAGACTAAAAAGGGGTGCCCCCCCCGGGGAAAACGGGAAAAAACAATTTTGTTTCTCGATTTTTAACGTTTTACCGCGGATATGGCAGAGAAAACGGGGTGCCCCCCCGGTAAAAACGGTAAAAATGAAAATTTTCGATTTTTACCGTTTTTACCGCGCAGATGCCTCGGATTAACCCTGTAACCCCGGCAACTACGCTAAACCAGCACAGGCTTCAAGACTTGACGCGTGCTATTTCAATCCTTCAGAATCTGAGTGCAGAATCCAAGAGCGTGTATAAGTGACACATTGTGCTGTTTCTGCAGTATTTTCGAGGTTCCTGTAAAAGCCTCTAGATTGCAGGCTGGGCGCTGTGCTTTCTCACTCCATTGCAAGACAGGCGCGGGTAAGCTCCAGCCGGGTATATATATATACATACTGTTGTGGATAGCACAGCCGCAGTCATCTTTTGACCGCACACTGCAGAGGGTCCTCATGGCCCGACTTGACCCGTGATATTCCACGGAACTTGCGATATGTGCGGTTTCGACCAAGCGAGCTCCCGATTCACATCGCTCTGCTTTTCTTTTGGCCGAAACCTCTTTGGAGTATCTTTGCTCCAAGTCCCAACAAGGTCCAACAGGACTTTTTCATGATTTCCCTGAGAAATTTAGCAGGCCCCTTTTTAGTAGTAAGAGAGCCCGAGATCATGATGTTTCCCGAGACCCACCGCAACTGTCCTTAGTCTGCAAGACCATCAGATCTACTGCCGTCCTTTTGTCGTCGATATGGGCCGCCACATTCGTAGACTTGCTCAAGTTGTCAAACAATGCTCGTGAGTCCGTGGCAGCAACAAAAGGTGTCTTGCTGACTTGTTGTTGCCAATTGTGCCTTTGGTTTCGGCCCACATGAATCTCAACCAATAAGATGCACCAACTCCTTGAATCATCGCCTGAGCCAGCTTCTGCTGCCAAAGTATTAACCGCGCATCTTTTGAGCTTGTAGCTCTTCCGAGGTGTTTGTTCAACCTCTAAGTCCTTGTTGTAGGTGAAAACGATATGTCCTCCTTGACTGTGTGTGTCCTCCCAACTTGAAGAAATCTGTCATGAACGCTGCGTGTCCTTTCCAAGCCAAGTCACCGTGTCGGCGAAAATCTTGTCCTCAAAGAGCTCACCGTCAATCCATGTTGCCCGTTCGGCTTCGAGGCCGTGCAATTGTGGTCCTCCACATGCAGCTCCTGGATGAAACATGATATGTCGAGGTTGTGCATAAGGTCCCCTCGCTCTTCCCAAAAGTCTTCACTGTGCTGTTCCGAGTCCAGGCAGGGCATGAAGTCACGGACGTATGGGTGTGGCATGGGCTATTGAAGGATGCAGACTCTCCACATTCATGCTGGTCGGCGTTCCTGGCCTGGCCAACCGCGCTAAAGTTGCCGTTGGGAAGACAGGAAATTTCTTTTCCAACGAAGCGACCATCAAGGTGGGTGAATTTGGCCAACTTGTAATGTGATTGTCTCGAAGCCATCTGTTTCCAGCGCTTCGGTCGTCCTCCATCCAACAGGTCGTCTGTTGCTACCCTGATGATGCCCTCTCCTTTTCTTTCGTGGATTCTCTTTCAGGGCTTTAGGTCTGAAGTTCCAGGCATTTGCCTCCATGGTTTGTTCATAGCTTCTCGAGATCTCACGGCCCTCATACTCTTCAGGGTCGGCCAGGTCGAACAGCTTCAAGTCGTTGAAGTCCTTCGCATCCTGTCCTTCCATCCTTGTGAGGACCATGTAGTAGTTCTCCTGGTGCAATTCTCCCTTGAGGGGATGCCAATGTCCCACTTTCTCCTATATGGCGCACCGGCTGTTTTGCTTCAGCTGGTTGATCAACTTGCTCTTTTGTTGTTTGGCATTGTCCTTTCAGGAGCCTGGAGCCTTTCCACCCACCCAAGCCCTGTGCTAATTCCTTGGCCTTCTTCAGCTTCATGCTCTGACTGAACGTGCTTTTGAAGCTTCATTGATGACCTCACGAACTTCACGTTCACCCAGAGCCTTCTGGTTCTCCATCTGCAAGACGTTCTCACCCTCGCCGCCCAACTCTTCCAACACTGCCTCCTCCAAGATCTCCGTCTTGTCGGTGTAGTCAAGGTTTTCATCGACCGTCGTATGGTGAGCAGATGCCGTTGAGGTCCTTTTGATCTTGTTGGCTTAAATCTCAACCTCTTTGGCCACCAACTTGGCCTCGCGCTTCCGGACCCACTCCTTGACATCCCGGGTCACAATGCTTCTCCGGGTGAATTCATCGTGTTCTTGATGTCCTGTTCGCTCATGTTCAATGCGTTGATCAGGAGGAATCCTAGGAATCCGGCAACTGATTTTTGTGGGTCTCCAAGCGTCGAAGTGCCTCTCTTCATTTCGCTCTTGGCGAATGCGATATGTGATTTTGGCCAAGGAGCTCAGCAAGTCCTTCCTTGTCGTCCCCATCTTCTCTGGCTGGTCCATCGCGGTCAGCGACCGATGTCCTCCTTGTTCATCTTGAAGCCAGCCGATGTCCTTCGCCCAGCGCTTGAGAAGGTATGGAAGGCGAAACGAAACTCATCACTGTCAAAATCTTCAAATCCAACATCGCCGCCTGGCGTTGGGGTCCCACTTCGTTCGAGGTCTATGGGGCCCCATCGGGGCTGGAAACGTGTCCGCCTCCTCACTCCCGTGGAACTGGATATGGGCTCGTCCATCATCCATGGCTCACTTCACGAACTACCTGGAGCTTATTGCTCCGCTACCACCGCAGTCATCTTTTGACCGCACACCGCAGGGTCCTCATGCCCCGACTTGATCCGTGATATTCCACGGAACTTGGTGCACTTCTCGATACGCGCGGTTTCGATCAAGCGAGCTCCCGATTCACACCTGTACCTCTATATATATAGATATACATATATGGGCTCCCTTTTTTTTTCACCCTTCAACAATGTTTTTTTCACCCTCCCTTTTTTTTCCCACCCTCGAAACCTTCTTTTTTCACCCTCAAAAATCATTTTTTCCCCACCCTGTGGAACCTTTTTTTTCACCCTTCGAAAACCTGTTTTTCACCCTGCACCCTGCCATTTTCACCCTGTAGCATGTTTCTTTCACCCTTCACCTTGTTTTTTTCACCCTTTACCCTTTCTTTTTCACCCTCGACCCTTTCTTTTCAACCCCCCGCCGGCGAAGCAGGTAACCCCTGGAACCTGCGCAGAGAACGATGTCACCTCCGGTTAGTTTCACGCCGCGTATGTGCAGCCGCAAAGCCCGTAGTTGTCACCTCCAAAACTTCTTGGGACCAACCCTTCAGAACCCTCCGGAAACTGCGCAGGGACTATCCGGAACGACGCGAACCGGCGGAAACTGCGCCGGGACGCGAGGCAGCCCAGCATCCATCCATGCATCCATCCACCAACGGAGTGCCCACCAACCGACCAACCAACGAAGAAACAACGCGGCCAAGCAAAGAAACCAAACAAGCAACCAACGAACCAAGCAACCAAACAACATAATATCTCATCATAACTCTGTGCATTGCCCAGTCCTTGGCGGGGGAGGATTGGTCTGCATTGCGGGGGAGGCGTTGCGCCCTCCCCAGTGACACAGCATCCATCCATCCACTCATCCCTCCCTCCCTCCCTCCCATCCATCCATCCACCCATCCATCCATCCATCCATCCATCCATCCTTCCATGCGTCCATGTACCCATGCATCCATGCATCCATGCATCCACCAACACAGTGGCAACCAACTACAACAACGCGGCCAAACCAAGAAACCCGCCAGCAACCTACAACCAAGCAAGCAAAACCGCGTGGACGCCGCCGCAACATGAGGCCGGAATGTGCTGGAACCGGACGTGGAAGCGGAGCCCGTTACAGACGCGGAGGTCGAAAGCTTGGAGTGCGCCGGTGGTGATGGAAGGATCCCCGAAGATGGTATAAAGAAACGAAAAACCTAAGATGGGATTCAAAACGTCCCAGAGGTCCAGAACGGGCCAGTCAACAGCTTCTGGGTACAAGTGGGCCCATACAGGCAGAGGCTCCAGCGGTGCACAACTGAGGTGTCGATGTGGGAGTGGACTTCGAGCAGGCGTGCGGGGGGGTGGCAATACTGCAGCACATGGTTGGAGACCGTTGTACGGACCCAGGACTGATGCGGAGCAGGGAGCAGCGATAGGAAGTGTTGGCTCGAAGAGAGGTTGTGCAGGACATAGCCGACATGGTAGAAGTAAAGCCAGTGCTGACGGAAACACGAGAAGCAGGACCAGGAGGTTTAGTATAGTATAAACTAGAGTTGTTACCGAATATATGCTGAAAGAATATATATATACACAAACCAAAACAGCACAGGGTGGGAGACCAGGAGACAGACGGGGCCCGGACGACGAACATGGCGGTGTGGTGGTGGGTGGCATTTGCGATCGGCGTTCTGTGTGGCCTCGGTGGACGCCAGCGCCCGCCGCAAAAGAAGGGAGTGAAGGTACAAGGCAGAAAGTATGCGCAGAGGCAGCGGGGAGGACGTGCGGGGCTGCTGTGTGGGAGGGGGGGCATGCTGTGCGTGGTGGGCGTGGTCGTATTGCTCCTACCAACAGGGATGGGCTGGTTGCAGCTCCTTGCGTCGGTGTGGCGGGTGCTTGCTAGGGGTGTGGCCATGGGGGCGGTGGTGTGGGGGCATGCGCAGACAGGGCAAAGGAGTGCGCGAGGCCCAGGTAGGTGTGGTGGGGGCGGCGGGGCTGAACGGGCGCCGCTTGAAGGGGAACGTGCCATGATACTGAGGGAGGAGTGGTTGAAGCTGATCTTGTCGGGCGACAAAACAGTGGAGGTGCGAGGTCGCAAGGCAAAGCTGGGCCATGTATGGCTAGCGCACGGGAAGAAAGTGTATGGCAGCGCAGTGATTAGGCAGTGTGTGGAGGTGAATTTGGAGGAGTTCCACGGGCTGTGAGGAGAACACCAGATTCAAGAGGAACGCCTGCCTTATAGGCGCACGTACGCGTTGTGGCTTGCGCAGGTGCAGACTTTGAGTGAGCCAGTGGTCTTCCAGAAGAAGTTGGGTTGCATTGGGTGGGCTCGCATTCGGTATGCTTTGCCACAGCGAGGGGAAGTGGGCAGGAAGGTGAAAAGGAAGCAGTCGAAATGCGGGGAGGAGGTGTGCGTGGAAGGAGCGGGACTGTCGAACGTGGGCAACACGTGCTACATGAACAGCTGTCTGCAAGCACTGTTTCATTCGAAGCGCCTGTGCTTGAGGCTCCAAAGCCACGTGGCAGAAAAAAAGTGTCCACCAGACTGCCGAGCTTGCCTGCTGTGGCAGACAAATGAGCTGCGGCAGTTGGGGCAAGCAGACCAGGAGACAATGAACATGTGGCAACCTTTTCTCCAAGCCGCTCGCCTGCGCCTGGGCGACCAAGAGAACGTCGTGGACTTTGCCATGCCGTTGTGTCGCGAGGCGCGGCAACCGAGGGAAGCAGGGTAGGCGGTATAGAGTATGTGTATTCCATTTTGGTGGGGGGGGACATCGGACGCGGCAGCGAACCGAAGGGCCGGCCAGACCTGCGGTAGAGTACGTGTCTATTCTATTTTCGTTGGGGGGACATGGGACGTGGCAGCGTGGCCAGACCTGCAGGTGGAAGATGCAATGCCAGGGTGCTTCAGAATGGATGTGCTGCGACAGCAGCGTCACCAGTGCGGGGTCACCAGCTGTAGAAGTTACAATGTTTGGTTGGGGACGGAACAAGTGGAGGCCTGGCCGGTGACGCTGGTGGAAAATGAGGGCACGCCGGAGGCCACAGTGCAAGAGCTCATTCTGCACACGTTTAAAGAAGCATGGCTTGCGGAGGGCTTGCGCTGTGGGGCCTGCGGGCAGCAGAAGAGAGTGCTGCAACAAGCCATGCCATTGGCTACACCAGAGGTGCTTGTCGTGAGCTTTCCTCGCAACAGCCACGTGGATCCGCACACAAGGCGGCAAGTGCGGAATGAGCACGCTATAGAAGCTGCAGGCTCCGTCAGTGTCACTGGAAGTGAATACGACTTTGTGGCTTTAGTGGAGCACATCCCGGCAGCGCATGGGGATACAGAGCAAGGGCATTTTGTGACTTGGGTCAGACATGGCGCTGTGTGGCTCCGATGCGACGATGCGGTGGTCACACAGAAGGCGTCCATGCCGAAGAGTGTGGCCAGGAATGTTGTGCTTGCCGTGTACGAGAAGCCCGTGCTCTCCGCAACAACAGAGAGACCAGACGCAGCTACGTCGACAGGTCGGGATGTGCAAGTGGAAGAAGAAGAAGAAGACATAGCTGCAGCGAGCATTGCCGAAAGAGAAGCCCCTCCGTCTGTGCAGGACACAGGTGCCCAAAACCAGGCTTTGCCAGGAGAAGGCATGGTGCGGGCATCGCCTCGGCAGCATGGCCCCCACATGGAAACCCTGTCCTTTGGAGAATCAGAGGACGGCGCGTGGGAATTTGAGAGAGATGTGGCTGCCGTGCTCGGAAAGTTTGAGAGTGGTGAGGATGTTGCGGCTTTCTTGGCAACCTTGCCGCCGTACAGTGTTCAAGCCTCAGTGTCCGGGGGGTATATAAGGTACAAAGCGGCAAGGGGTTAGTTAGCTGTATGGAATTTAGTTGTGGTTCGGGGAGACGGTCGGTTTGAAAAGCGGTCGAGGGTGGAAAGGGGGCACGGGGTCGGAGCGCTGGCGGCTGAGGCAGAGATTTTGGCAATGGGGCAAGGAGATGCAAAGGAGCAGTTGCCTGCCTTGGTAGCCTGCTGGGAAAACGATGAGTTCGGTGGCAAGCAAGCCGTGGAGTTGCAATATCCCTTGTGGCGCACAAGCTTCTACCCCGTGTTGGTGCTCATGGAGGCGTGGAGTCGCAGCACTGGCATGCCGACCGTGTTCTACTATGATGCATTCTGTGCGTTGCTCATGGGATTGCTGCATAAAGAGATAGCGGTCGACGTTGCGGGGTACCCCCGCCGCAGCAGATATTGGACAATTGGAACTGCTCGCCCAGGGAGCGGAAAAAGCCCAGCAGTAGACCCGATGCTAGAGTGCCTCCGCGCTGTGTTAGAAGAGAACCCGCACTTGGCTGCTGGGTGTGGATGGGACAAATTCCATTTGCTAGGCCCCGGGACCCATTGCGCAGCCATCGACAAGCTGAAGGTGACGGATGGATATGCAACGCTGGTCGCTGGGGAGGGGGGGCCACTGCTGTGCCCAGCCTTTCCGCAGAACGGGACTTGGAACCAGGCAACGCACATCAACTTGGTCAGGTTCTTGGACAGCGCGACAGGTGGTGAGGTCTCATGGGAGACAGCGATAGACCGGAAGGCCAGAAAGGATTCTGCAGAGGACCGAGTAGTGCCGATGAAGGCGATGCCGCCGCAAAAGACCAATGTCACGATTGCCTTACTGCAGCAGCTGTCCGTGTGGCACAATTGGTGGGTGGCCAGCGAAGTTCGGAGCCAGATCGGTTTGCCACAGCGGTGCATGTTCTCCTTCGGAGCCCTGCGGGACCCGGGCCCTCCACGCTTGCAAGCGTTTGAGAAGCAAGTGGTGATGCCCATCTTGCGCCGAATCTTTGAGGTGGTGTTGAAATCCATTGGCGGGAAGGCGCCGCTGGCAACAGATGCGCCGGCAAGAGAATGGAAGTTGACGCCTGCCTTGAAAGAGGTCTTCCATGCATATCGGTTGGCGTGCCGAGATGTCACCAAACGCACATTCTTCAGCGAAACCCTGGTGAGTGGACTGCGCAAAGCACCCTATTGGGTCAGCACTGTGGCCTTATTCGGAACTCTCTTGGAGGGGCTGTGGCCGGTGGCCTGTGGGCGCCTTGGCTGCACCCGAACGGCGCGCGCGCGTGTGTGATATGTGTGTGTGTGTGGTTGCGTTTGTGGGGCCGTGGAGCACGGGCTGGCTGGGGCAGCAAGCAACGAGGATCCAAGCGAGTTTGCCGGCGTGGAGCGGGCAGCTCAGCGCAGAGGCCTTGAAGATGGGGACTCTGTGCTTTCAGGAAAGGTTCCTCTATGGCTTGGCCGTCTTGGAGGTAGATATGCGCAAGCATGGCCGACTCACGCGGAGAGCGCCCAAACAACCTGCAGCAGAGGCAGGGGTAAATGGCTTATCTATACATATATATATATATAGACATATATATGTATATATATAATAGAGCGAGAGAGAGAGAGAGAGCGCAGAACTGCACCGAGCCTATAGGGAGGAGAAATGAGCACAGACGTGAAAATAGAGGGATAAGAAGCAGACTTCTCCACGCGGTACGTCGCTCGACGACAGGGTGTGGAAGCGATGGCAGAGGTTCTTCGCACCTTGGTGGGTTCGGGGTGGTGTGCAGAGTGGACGCGGCGCTGTGGGCCACCGTTCCGGAACCTGCCGGGCCCGATGTGGGGAGCTGCGGCATATGAGGAAGTGATGGCCTTGCTGGTGGAGCGGGGTCTTGGAGAGATCCGCGAACAGCGCCTCACGCAGGAGCAGCTGCTGCGTGTCTTTGTCAAGGGTGCTTTCACGGCATTGTCCCAGGAAGCCAAAGAGGCTCTGAAGGATATGGGCGTTCCAAGTTGGTCATTTGGACCGCCGCGGCACGCGGCGACGACGGAGCCCCCGCGGCCCAGGCACGCAGGGGCGCGGTGAATATGGGTTGGGGGGCCTATAGGACCTAGGACGAGAATGCTGGCGGGGCCGTGCCGCCGTTGTGAGAGCAAAGTCATATGTTTGCGTTTTGCGTCGTGTGGCTTGCAGGACGAGCAAGACGACTGCGAAGAGCCGGCCGCCTGACAGCGCAGGAGGAGACAAGACAGGATCTGGCCCGATCCAATGCCGCGAGCGTGGGCTGTCGAGGCGCGCACGGTGTATAGGGAACCAGCGGGGCTCGGAGCCGAACAGGTGTGTGACGGTGAGGTGACCAGCTGATCGGTCCTGATACATTTTGTCCTTGTGTCACTGTTGCCAGGAACGAGGCGAAGGCCTTGCCTGCAAGCAGCCGAGGAGAGGCGGAAGAGGCTAGCCCAGACGCTGTGGAGGCGAGCCGTGTGAGCGAAAGAGAGCCGTGGAGCGTGGTTTTCCATGGCGAGCCAGTGGAGGATGTGGCAACCTACACAAGCTTGTGGCAAGCCGCCGAACGCGTGCTGGGGGAGCGAGGAGACCCAGGCATGTACACCTTCCATGAGAAGAACTTGAAGAGGGAGGGCAAAAGCGCGCTAGGGATTTGCAACAAGAGCGCTTGTAGTGGATGCACGAAACAAGTGAAAGCAAGTGTATGTTTTGCTGAGAAAGGCCCCCTTCTTTGCATAGAGGAGAAAGGTTGCCATGGAAAATTACAGCCGCCAAGCGGTGGGAGACTATGGACATGCGCAGAGGCATGGGCGTTGAGCGGGCTGGATGCAAAGCGGCCCAGGGTTACGCCCAAAGATGTGCGGGACGCGCTGCAGGCACACCAGCTGCAAGTGCGCTGTACCAACACGCAGCTGCACAACTTTGTGGTGCGTTTCAATCGCACGGGCCCTCCCCAGAGCGGCAAGGGCAACCTAACCTTGAGCCAGGTGCGCAACGCGGCCATGGACTACATGTGCGAGAGCATGGAGGCATGGGCAACGTGGAACCCATGGCGACTAGTGGTTCTACCATGTCCAACCTTGGAGGTGGACAGGATCTGCGTCGTGTGGACTTGCCCGGGCATGCTGCGACGCGCTGCCTGTCTGCAAGGGAAGGTGGTGAAGCTGGCCGTGGACGCCAAGCAGAAAATCGTGGCCAATGAATATGGGATCGTGACAGTCTCATTTTTGGTGAGCAGCGCGACGCCGAGCAAAACCTGGGCAGGGACCAAGCACACAAAGTCTATTGACACGCACACTGCCACACAAGAACCCTTCATCCAAGCGTTGGTGAATTCGGAGTCAGAGGCCAATATGACGCAGATCTTCACGGAGGCATGCAACCTTGCAGAGCGATATTGCGGCCTAGATCTACGCGCGCAAGTTTGGCAAGTGCACAAGGACTACGCCAAGGGGATCGAAGCGTCCCGGCGCAAAGTCTTTCCGTATGCCCGCCCATGTGACGACTATGTGCATATGCGCCGGGCCTCCTACAAAGTTCTCCAGAAGTATTTGCCGACGAAAACACAGAGGCCGAGGTCAGGGCTGCAGGCGAAGGTAAAGAGGGCACTTGGAAACCGTACGGGTCAGGGTGTTTTGTAGGGACGAAAAAAAAAAACGCGAAGCAAAGCGCAGAGATTCTTGTAGCACGTGCGCTTCCGCAGGACCAGCAAAGACAAAGCAAAGAAGCGCGCGTCGCCAAGCCCAGCGAGGGCAAGCACCATGGCGGCGAAAGAGGAGGAAGACTTCAGCCAACTGGAGAGGGTTATCCAAATCAGCCGGGAGGTTCCGACGGTGCAAATGTTCGATGCCATTTGGCAGCTGGCTTTTCCGTGGCTGCGGGAGAAAAGCGCAGCGGCCGCAGAGTACTTGCAGCGGACCTACTTTCAGCAGGTGCCCACCGAGAGCCTGCAGAAAGGCTTTCGCTGCAATGCGACACTTTGGGGCGCTGACAGCTTGTGGTTTGGCGGCTTCTGGGGCGGAATTCTGGGAACGTATCCAGGCAGCAGCTCTGGAACACAGCCGCTGGAATCATTTCACTCCTACTGGCAAGGCACTATCAAAGCCAAAGCAAGGACATCGCCAGCAGACATATTTGGCAGCATGCAAGACCTTTTCCAAAAGGATTGGGCAGCACGATTTGCGTGGGACGAAGAGAAGAAGTTCGTGACATGGCCCGCACGCTCGGCAGATGCACTGTTCAATAGCCAAAGTCTACGCTCGGCGGGTAGATCCCCAGCTAGGGATTTCTGGGAACACCGTGAAAAGCGGCTTTGTGGGAACCGCAACTACCGCGAAGTGTACATCCGCACAGGTGACACAGAGGGTGCTGGGATGGAAGGGATGACCACGTTCTGGGTGCTGCAAAGCAGAGCCCACGACAAAGTCACAGCAGCGGAAGCGATTGTGCTGCCCGATGTGGCGGAGACGGTTGCCAACCTCATCGCGGCAGAGGGCACGCAGTTAGAGAAGTGGCTGGCGAAGGGAGGTATTGTCAGGGAGGGGCGGCTAGAATTGGGAGCGTTGCAGAAATACATGCACAGGTATTGCGCAGTCTTGGAGGGGCACTTGGTCCAAGTGTCATGGCCCCGCAGCCACCGCAAGCTGAAGAAAGCGGTCCCTGGCAAGCTGTGCACCTGCCGGGAATTCTTGCTGCACGCTGACTGCGAGCACGTGCTCTTCATCAAGGCGTTGCAGAACGATCCCACAGCTAGCATGCAGAACATCCCGACGCTGAGGCCGCGAGGTCGCAAGCGCAAGGGCCAGTGATACAGCGTGCCCGCCATAACCACAGACCACAGAAAAGCAGCGTAGGGGAGCGAATGTGTCTTTTCTGACCTGTGTCTACATGTAGAATAGGGTTGGACGAGATCTTGTACGGATGGAATGTGAGATGAATCTAGCTGATGTCTGAGCCAGGTGCCGCGGCGCTAAGGAGGCCGGTGGAACGGAGTGAGGGGAAGTCTGTGCCCTGTCAGTTGCGAGCGTGAATGTGTGTGTATATTATATATATACATTTATATATGTATATATATATATATATGGGGCCGCCAGAATCATACTGCTAGCTGGGCCAGGAGCTGTGGTGCCAGATGTGTGGGTGTGCGTGTGTGCGTGGTATGTGAGGCCAGAATGTTGCTGCTAGCTGGGCCAGCACTGTGGTGCCAGAGAGGCGAAGGCCCGCCGGTGGGCATGGTGAAAAGGGCTGAAAACGGAATAGACTATACAAGCACAAAAAACCAAGTTTCAGATCCATCCATCCATCCATCCATCCATCCATCCACCAAGCACACAAACAGGAAAACATGTATGTCCATCAAGCACTGTATCACGCAAGCAATCACGGCAAGCCAACCAACAAACCAACGCGCCAAAAAGTAACATTCTTCTCCCTGTCCATGATGCATCCATCACTGTATGTATTTTCTCCAAACCCAAGCAGCCAACAAGCCAAGCAGGGCGAACCAACCAACACATCAACCAAAGGAAGTGGGGTAAAAAAGAAAGGGTAGCAACCAAACTCTAGTTTCCCCAAATGCTGTCGATACTTGCTTTGCGTTGGCAGCCCACCAAGCAACCAACAAACCAAGCAACCAAAGCCACACCACCTTGTGTTTTCCCCAAAGGCTGTCGATATTTGGTTTGCAGCCAACCAACCAACATACCAAGCAAAGGAAGGAGGGTGAAAAAGAAAGGGTCGAGGGTCAAAACAGAAAGGGTAGAGGGTGAAAAAAAAAGGTTCGAGGGTGAAAAAAAAAGGTTCAGAGGGTGAAAAAGAAAGGTGGAGGGTGGAAAAAAAAGGGTGGGGTGAAAAAAAAAGGGTTAAAGGGTGAAAAAAAAAGGTTGCCCTATGTTGGATACACACACATACATATATATATATATAAATTCATTAGATATAGACTTATATATATATATATGCAGATAGTTGTTGCGAGTCTATAGTAGGCCAAGTTCCTGACAATGATCTAGCTCGAGTCAGTACAAGTTAATGTCCAACAGCTGCCAACCATATACGAAGCATTTGGCCACCGAGCCCTCTCAAAATCCCAGATCCTATCCCACTTTCTGCACCATCATGGGCTACATTGCTGACGGGACAGAGGGCTGCTGTCCACCGCATCACCAGCAATGACCTCGTTGCTTGGCGACAAGCGTGACATCACAGAGAGAGAGAGAGAGAATCCAGAGCACTTCCAGGTGCCATGTTTGTTTCTTTGTCTCATCCACTTCCTGGTTTGAAGAACCAGGTTACGCCACTTGTGATGTTAACGCGTTATTCAGCAACAGGAACAACCAAGGACAACCGGCTCTTGCTCCGTTTGGCCTTGGTGCTTGATTCCCCTTGAACCTTCCCCAAACTAAGTTCAGATTGACAGATCATGCCCTACATTCATAATTCATGGCGTCACCTTGTTGGAGAGAGAGAACCTTGTTCTGTATGTAGCGTTCACCATGGGGAAGGCCAACAGTCTTGACTTAAGTACTGACTTTTGCAACTCGGCGTTCCATGGTGGTTCGGTATCCCCACATGCAAAATGTATTAACTTCAACGGGCACCAGTAGGGTGTATGTCCAGTTGCCTGAAACCATGTGTCGCTGTGTCACTCCTGCTTGTGATTCCCTTTCTTCTCGATCGTGGTTTTCTTAAGATCTAGCAAGTGAGGAGAACCTTTATGCACAAGGGTTGCCTGTGATCCGTTTTTGTTCCAGATTCTTTGTCTCACAAGTTTGACTTGCCCCCAATTCCTTCAAAACGTGAATGGCTGCGCCAAGGACTCCCTTCTCTCGACTGACTCGCAAGGAAGATTACTTGTGTTGCTTGGCTCCACATTGGCTGGCCTTGGGGTACTCGTCAAAAGAGGGTGGCTGGCAACCAACCCTGCTTCGCAGTGTTGTTGCATCTCAAAGGCTTGGTGCCACAGACGACTTCAACTGAATTCACGATTGCCTATTGAGCCTTTGCATCCCAAACGAACGAAAGCGCTGGCGGTTTCTATTAAAGAACTACTGTATTGGATGCTTAAAAAGTTACAGATCTTAGAATCTGAGAGCTTCTGCGTGCAGTAGTGCTTGAGCTGACCAGGCAACCCTCAGACTGCCTGTGCACTCCAGTGCGGTCAGCTAGCTGCTTTGCATCAGCTTTCAGCCAGGTGCAGAAGGGAGGATAACCATAATGGCACAAGGGACGTTAGGGATGCTAGGGACGTTGGGGACGCTAGGGCTGGGGGTGGTCAGACCTGTTTAGACCAAACAGCTCCAGTTGGTGCGATGCCAGGCCAAGCGGCAGAAGCTTGCAAATCCAGCAAGTCCTTTTCCACCCACTCTGCCTCATGGAAGCACTGACAGAGAGATTGCTTTGTCTAAGTCAGTGATGTTCAAGTTTGCATTCACTGTTTGTGATCAAAAACATCTTCGAATGTTTGGTTGACCTGGGTAACCCCAAACAATAGGTTAAGCCTAGGTTCCATTTCTTATCACAGAATGGTTGCTCCGCAAAGCTGCTGAATGTGGGCTGGCCGGGTGTGCCACAACTGTGTGCAGATGCCACGGGCCAGTCTTTGGAGGTTGGGGAGTGACAATCGACAGTCAAATGTGAAATTGCGAAGAATCGACAGTCTTTCTGATTTCCTTCCTTTGTTTTTCCTTCCTTGAAATCTGAGTCTGCTTTTGAGTCTTTGAAAGAATCGACACAGCCACAGAGCACACGCACAAATATCTCGCAAAGATCAAAGAAGGACACCAGTAGAATGCTGAGTAGTATCATTTGATCAAGATTAGCGTCAGGAAGCATTGTGCCGGCTTCTCCGGAGTGTCTGTCATCTCTTCGATGCACTTTCCGCCAGGTGAAGAAGTTTGGTGATGAGGCATAGCATGTTGGCTTCAACTCGTAGGCACGTAGGCCAGAGTTTGCCAAAATGCACATTGTAAACTCCCAGGCCGAGGAGTTGGACAAAGCAGTTGAAGAAATGCTGAAGCTGTTGCAGGAGACTGGGAGGAGCAGACAGCACAGCATTCAAAACATTGAGGCTAAATGCGAAATGTTGGGAGCTAAATGCGAACAGTTTGCGGCAGATCACACATTCTTCGTCGCAAAGTGCCCAAACCATGAACACTGGAGGAGAATCAAGAACTTCCTGAGGCCTCCTGGCGCCTGTTTGTATGGATTGTTGGAATTATGCTGGATTGTTCTAGTACTGATCAATTGCTTTTGCAGTAATTAAGTGAAAGCCTGCAAGAAACCATGTAGACATTCCTCGAAAGACCGCGAAAGCTTTGTGCATTTTGTGCAACAGTTGTGCCTTCAGGTTTTGGCACTGTACACCCATAGCGTAGACTTGGCCGGCCATGTCCATGGCTTTTCCCTGGACGTGCGCCCTAAGCAACCTCATAGCCGTTGCTCATCACTCATGAGTCTCTTATTCTATTCTTGTTCAATTGGTTCCTGTGCAGTTTTTAAAGCAGCGGCCGTGGGTCCTGGTAGAAACCGTAGCAAGGAGATCCAACCGAGGAACCATCGGAACAAGGAACCATTGGACGCTGTAAGAAACGGTTCGTTTTGAAACGAATTTTGAGGTACCGGAGTACTTGGAGTCCATTGAGCACTTTGATGCCTGTTTAGGTGGGAGAGGTAACACAAGGGATGTGCATCAACAAAAGGTAGACATGCTGCATCACCCATAAAGCAACAGAGGCACTCAAAGTCCACTTCGGGAGATGTTGAAGAGTCATTTTGAGCCATTTTGCGCATGCAACTACTTCGGGATATGTCGAACAGTTCGTCCTGCTCTGCGATAAGTGAACGCATTTTTACTTGCTCGCATACTGTCGTTCCTAGGTGTCGTCCCTATGTGACACTTCCTCATGACCTTTTTCCCTGTGCAAATGACAAGCTAACGAACACATGAGGACCAGCCATTGCTGACGTGCGATAATGCAGAGTGCATCTCATATTTGTTGTGATGTGCTTTATTCTAAGTCTTAAGTTCTATTTTCTGGAATCCTTCAGCCCACACCTGGAACAGTAATCGCGTCCATGTGATGTTCGGACTATCTCTGGAAACATACTGTCAAATTCTTCTCAGTGCAAAGTTAAAGAGCTGCTAGGTCGTCTTTTGGATGCCCTGGCAGACCGCCATGAGGATTGGCTTTTGGCAATCACCACTGATCACGGTGGAGGTGCACTCGTGAAAGAGTGCAGTTAAACCTTATTAGAGCACAGAAAGTGAGTGACGAATGCGAGGTGCAGCCAAAGATATGTCCAAAGACCAGTGGTCCCTGTTTGTAGAGGAGAGCTGCAGATTGCTTTGTAAAAATATATCAGGCTGGCAGCCTACACGCTCGTCCGATATTTTGTTCAAATCATAATCTGATGAAGAGCGACTCATGGCCAACTTGCAAGGACTGCAAGTGCATCCACAAAGGCCTCTCCCAGGCAGGTAGTCAAGGTGTACATGGCCTGCAAGATTCAGATACACATAACACCAGGCTTCCCAGCAGCACTAAGCATGGGTTGATGCGTCTTCCTTGCGTGTGACCGTCATTTTGAAACCAGTCCCAATTGTCTTGATTTTGTCCGACTATTTGCAAAGGTTTGTGATCCTCTCCGGGCTGAATGCAAGGCGTGGTCAAGGTCTCTGTAGTAGGAAGGCTTTGGAAGGCTCGGTCAGAAAGGCTTGCTTTGAACCCACCGTGCTCCAGCAATCCTGCTTGCCGTTACAGTACATCAAGAGTCGGTGGAGATTTCCGATTTCCTTTCTCAGGCCCGGAGAGATTTGCCCTCCACCAGAGGCTATTGATTTCCTTCCAACATTGTGCCTTGGCTGCGAAGAGTTAGCAGTGATATGAACATACGTAGTGAATTAACCGAACTAATTTCCTAGGCTTCGCCACCTCGGGCTGGCTTCTGATAGTTTGCCGGGCCGTAGCCGCGGACTTCGTCGCGATTGACCAAAAGGTTGGCGCTGTGTGGGGGAAGGGTCTGGAAGGGCTTCGCAGCGGCTTCACAGAGGGAGCATGGACGCTACTAGGGGCTCCTGGCCGTACTACTAGGAACAAGAAGCTACAAGGGGTGCTGGCCTCGCTACTAGGAGCATGGACGCTACTAGGGGCGAGTCCAGAGCGTTTCTCAGGTCCCGGGATCATTCACCGCTGGAGCCTGACGAGCTCAAGCGAATCAGGTGCCCCGGCGTGCAGACGCAGCAGAATACCGAGTTGAATGCAGAATGTCAACAAGTCAGCAACGCACGATGTTATTGAATTCGATTGGGCTGAACCCTTTGGCAGTTGCATTGACAAATCCGCATATTGGAATCCAACTGTGCGCATTCTCACACACAGATATATATATATATATATTATATATATACATATGGCTGGCACATATTGAAGCAGATAGCAAACCAACCCACTTAAAGGACCATACTGCATACATGATAATACGGAAAGCAGGAAAAAAGCCAGCGTCAAATGAGCGGAAAGAAGAAGGTCCACCACGTTTATATAGTGATTAGTGCGAGTGTGAGCTGTCCTGCGTCCAGTAGCCAGGAGCGAACAAGTTCCCAGTTGCTTACTTCTCCCTTACTTAATTTATGGAGTAGGCACCTACTTAATTAAGTAGGGAGGTGGGCGGAGCGGGCAAAACAATTATCGGACGCTTGCTCCGTGAGTGCTGAGGCAGGCTGGCGGCACTGTCAATAGGCGCGGCCTGAAGAAAGCGCTCCCAGATTTTACCGGTTCACTTTTGGAAGCGGGTTGAAAAAGATAGATAGATACTTTAAAAAAACACAGAAGGTTAGGGCCCTTTTAACTACCATATTAAAGCGACCCTTACCTTTTGTTTTTCATGTCTGTTTTCCATGTCTGTTTTCCTACCGATCCATTTTATATTTGCTCTTTTTTATCACTCATTCTTCAGTTTTGACCACCCTTCTAAGTCTGCGATAGAGATGGTGATAGAGCAGGTAGAACAGGAAATAATTCTTGCAGTAGCTGGTGCTGCAGCGAGGTTTATTTGTTGAGCATGTTTTGTCTCACTGATGCTGTCCAGCAATTCAGGGAAGGGCGGGTTGAAGGCAACCTCAACTTGTGTGAGACTAAGCCAACGGTTGTAGAACAAGCAAGCAGTAGGAGAGTATATGAGCGTATGGTGATTTGTGCATACATCCAGTATCACATTTGCAGATTCATGTATATCAAGAAAAAACAATAGATTTGATCTTCAGGTCAAGGGCCATTGGGGATCTCTTCTACAAGAGGAGCCTGAAGTTCCTCATTGTGCCTTCACTTCACTCGCTCAGTGAGCTTTGCTTGTTGGTTCCAATTCAATTTATATACTGTAGACTCTGTAGACGATCGCAGCCAACCCAAGTGCACTTTGCAACGACAGTGACAGGAATCCAAAACTGCCGCCCGAGAAACAGCTCATTAGCGCAATGCCTGAAGTGAGACCCTTATTGGTACTGGTCCAACTGGTCTACCATTTCACTACTTCCATTTTTCAGATAGACTTGGCTGGCTACAATCCTTTGTGTTTGCTGTTCATGCTCGCACCTTTCACGGAGTCTCAGTCTGAGTTTTGCGTCTCCCGTTTGTCCTTTTGCCCTCAAGCACTCCGCTTTGATTTCAGGTGCGTTTGCGAAAGCTCAGTGATCAGGACCGTCACTTGGCCAGAAGATAGCCACAAGATGTTGCAAGACAGTACTGGCTGACACAGAAAGACGCAACTTTGGCATGTCAACGGGAGCGTTACCATGGGCCCTGCCATGGCCCTCCCGGCCCTCCTTGGATGGGATGCGAGGCTACTTGCTCCTGGGATGTGATGGAATCTGGGAACGCTTCACAAACCAACAAGTTGTCGACTTTGTCTTGCCGAGGCAGTGCACATTTGTGGTGGGGATGGATAAAGTAGATGTTTGACCATGCATGCATTCCAATGTATTTTGTTGCATCTTTTACAGTGTATCACAAAGAATCCTGCGGCATGCTTAGAGTGCAATACCAATACCATTTCCTTTAGTGTTTTCTTCTAAAAAGTGCGTTCGCTGTAGACTTCAAGAACAAGATCGACTTTCAACCGCGTTGTCAGCTTTTTTGACGCGTCCGCCTCCTAGTTGTGAGAACAATAGAATTGATTAATTCTGCAGTCCGCTGGCTGATTTTCACCCTGTGGTTTTTGCATGCTTGTGGGGCACTAGCAGAAGGATCAGAAATGTGAAGTTGAAGCCAAACCCAGTCTTTGACCCCTTTTTGCGTTGCAAGCGGACACAATTTGCACAACTTCAGGTGCGTTGTCACCCAATCCAGCCAGGAGCCCTTGGCTTGGCTGCAAGTTGTAAGTGGCATGCATGACAAAGCATTCTCTTTGCTCCAAATAACATCAACCTTGAAGGCAACGAGGTCCAAGAAAGTACATCATTGATTCATTGATGATTCATGTTTGCACTGCGGAAGACGCAGTTGAATTGCAGGACAAATGGAGAAGGGTGTGACAATATGACCCTTGTTTGTACAGAGCTCACTCGAAAGAGTGAGTGCCAGCCAAAGAAGCTCCAGCTGAAGCGGAGGCGAAGGAGCGCTGTTTCCAACTGGTCAAAGATTGCTTTTGAATTCTTTGTCCAAAGATTGCTCAATGCAGTTGGAATTCTTTGGCTTGCTAAACCACTTCACGGATGTTTGTCAGGGATAAGACTGTCGGCGTGCTGCTTGACTCTGTGCCTGGTAGCCTGGGAACACTCAATTTGTGGTTTCTTGTTTCCTTTTTTCTTGTCCTCCCTTCTTTTGAATCTTAGCCCGAGGGCGGCTCAAGCTTCTTCAACGAAGCTCCCTCGCCTGAGGGCACGGGGAGCTTCTTTTGGGGAACTTAACCATAACCTGGCAGAATGTATGAACAAGATTGAATTCTGTCCGACAGACTCTAAAGAGTGTGCTCAGCACACCTGTAGGAAGGCCAGCAGGCTTGCATAAAGTTGATTTGTCGACCATTTCCTGAGGCTTAAACCTGATTCGTGGGTTCCACCTTCAAACCGTCGGAGGCGTTTCCTCACACGGATCAGGTCGGACAGGGACTTCTTAATGTCATCTAATTTCAAGGTATTATTCGGTTCGAATGTTAAGTCTGTATATACAATAATCAATATCATTTGATATCTCTGTGCTTTTTATTTTTGTGTTCCTGGAGGCTAGTGCGAATGCTCTCGTACCACAAAAAGGTCGCATCGCAGTTCTTGCACCTGGAAGAAGTCTGCATTGTGATCCTGTGTTTTTTGCATACGTCATAAGCTATGCAAGTAATTCCTGGGATGGAGCAGATGAGCAGATGGTCAATTTTGTACTGGAGGCTAGATCTAGGCAGGCGAGGTTGAAAAGTACACATTATGGAGCAGCCCGTTGAACAACACTAGTGCATGTTGACAGTCTGCATTGCTGCATGCTGGTTACAACCGCTGGATCAAAGAGCAGTGTCATATAGTCATACACGGGCATTAAGGCGCGGCCATTCCCAAGTCTTGATGTCGCAAGGGGCGCGTGCCCAAATGCGACAAACAGCGCCTCCTGGTCTACATTTTCAGTCCTATAGAAACAGACCAACTGCGAGTCCCTTAGAGCTGGAGAGTGCTGTCCCAGACATATGGGAATTTCATCAAAGGAGATCTATGCAAATCTCCGCAAATGCTCAGCAAAGCTCCCAGCAAAGCTCCCAAAGCTTCGCACCCTCACGAGCTTCCATGACTTGTGAGATGCAATATATGCAACGTCTTCCAGATCCACCAGGCCTACGCAAAACCAGTGAAGCTGTGGCTGTCGTGCCCGAAAATAGTCGACCCAAGGGCACCCACCGTGGCCAGGTCCTCATGGTGAGTCTTCTGTTGGGCATCACTCTGTTTCTTTTGAGGAGTAGCTCTTGGCAAGAGGAGACTATGGCTGCGAGGCCTGATGAAGTCTACAAAGTCTATGCCACCATGATGTCAATGATGCCACAAGGTGGCAAGGAAGCCCTAAAACCTCGGCGTCCACTTTCAGCAAAGCCTAAACCAATTTTTGATTTGAAAGCTGGGCTGTTCACTGCTTATGTTGTGGGTATTTGCAGCCCTGGAGAGAGCTTCAACTACATGGTGGATACCACAAGCTGCCAACAAAAACTGGAAGCATTCTGCGTGTCCTTGCGAGAGGCCACCCCCAATGATTCTTATTTGAAACTGGGAGACCGACTCTACGAGAATTGCATGGACACTGCAAAGACCGAGAATGGACTATCTGTCTCATTGCTGTATGGCCCAGTCCCACAGCTGTGGAGCCATGAGCCGCATGATCCCAGCAACCTGGAAGAAGAGTTCATGAGCCCAGCCTCAAATTCTGTGGATTGGGCGGAATTCTGTAGCACCGTGGCGGATTGTGAGCAACTGGTAGCTTTACGGTCCTGGAGTTGGATCATGGCCTTTGCTATTCTACTTGGGGTTGGGACATTGACAGCATGCTGCGGAGCTTATGCTTTGCACTGGGCCAAGCCTCAAGCTGACTTCCCCAAAACACGATTCCGCTGTGGGGTGCTTTCCTTGATGCTCTTCAGCTTGGCTGCTGGGGTGTACTTCTATATTGCACAGACATTTCCTGTCAGCAGCTACATCCGCAGTGAGAGCCTCTTTTATTTCATGCTTCCAGATCCTGGTGATGCCCGAAGATTGGAGGAATTGTCTCCAGTTGTTCCGCGGGCACTGGCAGATAGTACCAAGCACCTTGCAAAGGGGTGGAAGAGGTTACTCCTGTCGTTGACCGGAGCATTATTGCGCGGTCTCGCACAAGGAGATATGGCACACGTGTACCTAGAGCTTCAGGAGAGCCTTGAAAGAGGTTGGCGCCTGGCAGATGTTCTTTTCCAGCGATGGTTGAAATATATTCGCTACGCACTGAACCAGGCTCCATCAGATGGAGCCATCATCCTCAGGGACACTGGGAAGAGACTGCAAGAGCTTGATGATTGGATCCTTCATTTGATTTCCAGCAATGAAACAAATTCAACGAAGCAAGACTTCGACAAACAAGTGAAAGACTTGAGTGTCGAGCTTCATCAACAGATGGAAGAGATGATGGTTGTGAATGAGAGGGCAACAGAATTGGTTGAGCACAGCCAGAAGCTCGTCCAAACGATCTTGTTGGCATGGCAAGATTTGCAGCAGCCTATCTCCAGCACGGTTGACCGGATTAAGCATGCTTTTGGGAAGAAAGGCAAGAAACCCATTCAAAAGATGATGTCCATAGCAAAGAATCTTGCCCTTGACCAATCAACGGTCAACGACTTGAAGATCATTTTCAATCGTCTCTTCCAGACTCTTCCTACAGTTGTGAGTGAAGTACGGCTGGTCGCATCGGACTTCAATAGCTTGACATCAAGTTTTGGGCCTTTGGTAAAGCGGACACGGAAGACAATGAACCGAGGTTCCAAATTAGTTGCCAATTTGCTTAGATTTGAGCGGGATAACATAAAGCTGGAGGCTCAAAACCTTCTTAAGGAGCTTCAACAGCCAAATGGCCTGCAGCGCGCGGCTAAAATTTGGACACAACTTACGAAGCAAGAGATGAAAGAGCTTGAAGCTCAAACTGGGGCAATTTCTGCCCGCTTGCTGCGCACAGACAGCGAAGGGCCTCGAGTTGCAAGTTTGGTGCAGCCTTTGGTGAAAGAGCGTGGCATGGCCACTCCCATGGTGCGAATCAGCGGCATTTTCTTGCAGCAACTGCAAAGCCTTGGGAGCTCAGGATTTCAACCAATGCAGGAACAGCAGCTTTGCTCCTGGCAAATGCCATCAGCTTGTACCAATCTTGGCTTGGACTTTTTCTGCTTTGTGATGCTGCAGATAGCAGCCACGGTCTTTGCGATTAAGATGAGCCGCTCGGCTTGAGTAGGCCCATTCGAAGCAATTCGGAGCACTGGCACTGGTTGGTGGTTTTGATTGTTTTGAATAATTCGCTTTGCGTTCCCAAAGGGAGCTGCGCATTTTGCACAATGCAAGCTGAAAGACTTAACTGTATATATTTCTATATCATATGAATCATATGTGTATATATTGTGCATACATAGCAACTCATCCTTTGGTCTGTGCCAGCCAGATATATCGACATTATATATATATGGATAGTCAAGTATATGCATAGCAATTGTCTATTGGAAACTCTGCAGATTTCAGGCAGCTTGCAGTTACCAGTCTGACTGCGCTCGAGGGAGACGCAGAATCAAGAATCCTTAAAGGCCCTGCACAGCCGAACCCCAAGATCGCTGGACCTCCGGAGGGGGAAAGAGGCGGAATGCTTCGCTGCTAGCAAAAGACATGACACTTGACTTTTCTGGAAGGCTTCAAGGGTTTGATTGGCCGAAGAAAGGGACTGTCGTGAAGCTGCTAGTCGTTGAAGAATTGAACATGAGTCCCTGTGCATGCTGCCTTTGGCTCAGAATTGCTAAGCTCGCCTCAGGATCCGTCCTCCCTCGCCCTGTGGTGGCGATTCAACGTTTTCATTACGCTCCTCCCTGTTCTGGACAAACCCTAAGGTCCAGCGGTCTCCATGGAACCTGTCATCGAACTTGTCTATGAAGGTCTCTACATGCTGCGCATCGAGCTGAGCTTCTTGGTGGCTCTCGCCTTTCTATGGGTGGCGGGCCAGTCACTGAGCAACAAGCGTGTCGATCCAGTCAAGGCCCGTAAGGCTCCAGCTCCACGTCGTGGAACGACTCGGCGCGCCAACGTGGATGAGACTCTCACACCCTCCACCGTTGACCCGAAGAAGCTCCAAGACCCTTCATGGGTCGTGGCGCAGGTGGCTGCTCTTTGCCGCTCTCAAGTTCAACGTGCAATGGAATTGTACCGAGTTGCTGTGCGGGCAGGCTTAAACATCAAGGACTCTTGGTCATGATTGTCGGGCACACTCTGATGCAGACGATTGGATTGTGTAGTAGGGGGTGGTGTAGCTGCAACAAGCTGCTTGTAAGCATTGGGCTTGACAATTCAATTTCTTGCCCAGGAGATGTCCGCGAATGACTGTCAGCAACTCTACTCACATTTGGTCACTGCTGCCATCCGTGTGGGGCAAGCTGATGATGCCTTGAACCTCATGAAGGACAGTTTCTAGATCTCGCCCACTGCAACGCACACTTGCTTGAGAATTTATGCAGCAAAAGATAAACACAAGGACCTCCGCATCTGTTCTGCTAGGACCTCCGGCGCTTTCAAGAAGTGGATGTCGCTTTGCTGGCCTCGGCCACAAAGCTTTGCACCTCCAAGCAGTGCCTCGGAGATGAGTGAACCTGGAATCAGCGCTAGCCGCTAGCCGCTAGACTCTTCTACAAATCAAGAACTAGCAGGACAAGGTAGTAGAGGATACGAAGATTGCCTGTCCAGTAGCTTTGGAGGTTCTCAAGTTTGACCATCTCCTTACTCTGTCAATGTTTTACATTACCAGGCTTTCAGAGGCTCCATGGCTTCCTTGTGTTTGCCAACATTCCGTTTCAGTCGATTCGAGCAAAGGCTTTTTGCAGACTGCTTGAGCATCTATGACTTCACATCGCAAGATCCTAAACTTGAAGTTCAGGACTCTTGACGGTACTGGATCACAAGTCATGAACACTTAGTTTTATGTTGGAGGTCCTTTGGTGCAATAGTCGCCGCTTCCAGGACAAGAGTGTATGGAGTTGCTTGCTCTTCTGTGCTGTCGAGACCAAGAGCCTTTTGGTGATAAACACTATTACCTGCCACTATCCCTTGTGCTGTGTGAAATGCATAATTGATGCAAGGGTTTGCCGTTTGCACCAGAGACTTTTCTGAATCCGAGAGCTTGCCTGAGTTTGAGTGAGCTCAACTGTGCTCTTAGGCTATCATCGGTGCTCCTTCTTCTTCGAGCGTTTGAGAACCTATGGCTCTCCATCTCCAAAGGACTTTGGCAATTTGGCAGGGGTGTTCTAATTTTGTTTCCTTCAGTGTTCAAAGTTGCCAACACTGTATTATTTCCCCACAAACAGTGAGGTCTCACGAGGGGTTCTTGCGGTAGGGGTTAAGGCCGGGTTCTCGATCGGTGGTGCTCACCGGCGTTCGCATTTCGACTGCACAGGCTCGCAGAAACTCTCTGGCTGGCACGGGTGCTTGCTTCGGACTGCGCTCTGGTTGTGGTGCCGTGCACATTTTCGGACTTGGTGGTCACCTTAATGGCATGCGTAAGGGAAACCTCGTTGACTTCTCGTAGCAGGTGCAGGAGATCAGAGCGGCTTCACAATCGTGATTTTTGGACGCGGGGTTCGTTTTTGGAGTATTTGGGGAGGTATCAAGCGAAAGCTGCTTTTTGGCGTTTTGATGTTGTCAGGCTATTGCTGTGAAACGCCTTGGCAGGGTTCGTTGCTCTTGTGTGCGTGTGTGTATGCCAGTGTTTGGTTGCTATCGTCATCCGAAAAAACTGTTTGGGGCCTCTTGGCCGGATATTTTCTGCGTAGACAGCAAGATGATGTGTTGTCCTTCAAGGCAACATGGTGCGATACGCTTCAAGTACAAGCAACTGGCGGTTGGCATTGCATCTCATTGACGACATGCAGAAGGCTGGGCGGTCGCAGCTAAAGCGTGATAGACCCGGATGCCAAGGCTAAGGGGCCATGTCCAGCTGCTTTCACCTGTTTGGACCTACTGTGGCACTCTGGTGGGTGATGTCTCGGGCCTGGGAACTCACTGTTGAAAGCGAGTTCTCAGTATATAGTTCTGTAGTCAACTGAAACCTTCAAACTTTGCAAGGGGCGTTGGATTGGACATGAGTGTTTGTCAAGGCTTTCGCAAGTGAGACCGCTTTAGTCCTCTGGCAAGTGGGCATTGCTAGGGTTGGAGTCTGGGAGGCACAAGTGGAGGTGGACAGCGTGGTGTACAACACAGTGCTAGCGGCTTGTGTAAGTGCCGAACAGCTCGACCAGGCGCCCCGCACACGCCCATGCCACCGGCAGCAGCCGGAGATTTGAGATGAAAGAAAGAAGGTAAGGGTTTCTTCTATAAGGGCTCCTTTAAAGTGGCCCTTATTGACGGGGCGTTTACCTTACTTTTTTGTCTCTTGCATTTGCTTGAAAGCAGCAAATCCTTTTTTTTGTGCACTTTCCTTGGAGGCCCGTAAGCTCTTGGATCAAATGGTTGCAGCTGGAGGAGTCACCGATGTCATCACCTACAATACGCTGGCTAAGGCCGTGATCAGCTGTTTTGTGTCTTCATTTTTGTAACTTAAAGATAATGAACTTGAGAAAACAGGATACAAGCGCTTGACTGTGCAGCCACAGCCACTGGCCATTCCAGGGGTATGCCAAAGCTGGTCGCATGGACATGTGCTTCGAATTGTACCAGCTGATGCGTTCGCGTGGCCTCAGCCCATCTCAAGTGACCTATGGAATCCTGCTGGATGGCTTTATCAACGACAATGAGGCTCAGGGACTCGGAGGGACTTCGACTTTGTCTTTCTGTGCCGACTTCACAACCCTTTTGTAAGGGTTCCAATGCAGGTGGATAAAGCGGTGGACATTTTCAACACCATGCGCACGGAGGGCTGCCAAATGAATACGGCTCCTCGCTCGAAGGAGGGCGAGTTTGATTTCGATAGATAGTACATCACAGAGTACTGAATTTACAATAGTATGTACATATATATATATATATATGTATGTCTGTATATTATATACATTGAGTCTAAATTGATTCTTATTTTTGCCAAGGTGCTCTACACAACTCTCATCAAAGGCTTTGCACGAGCAGGGCAAGTGGACCAAGCTGTGCAAATCTATGAGGAGATGCGAAAGGAAAGGTCCATGCAGCCAGACGTCATCACATTCTCGATCCTCATCAAAGCAAATTGCGATGTGGGCAGGCGGGAGACCAGAGACCAAGAATAAATTCATTGAACACCTTTTGTTCACCAAGTTCTGTTGAACAGATCAGCCATAAAACCAGCAGTCATAGGTAACAACAGAATCTGTGCGGACAGAAGGACAGACAACCAAGCTGAACCAAGCGAGGCTAGAAGAAGCTCTGAAGATGCTACTGGCCATGAAGGAGGCAGGACTCAAGCCGGACGAGGCCAGAGAGGGTTCAGGGACTGAGAGGGACCGAGGGACTTCGTTTGGGCCTTTCGTAGGATGCGGGGGAATTTCGGTCAGGTCGTCTTCAACAACCTGTTGGGCGGCTGCATCAACGACTGCAAGCTGGAATTGGCCAAGGAGGGCTAAGTCAATGAGATGGATTATATAAGATGGTGAAGGATTCCGAAGGATTCAGTGAAACATGCTTATGATTGTGCACCTGATCACTTGATCAAACGTTTTCACTCCTTGAGGACCTATACAAGGAGATGATTGCCTCCAATGTTAAGCCATCTGTAGCAACCTTTTCAATCCTGATTCGCCTGTATGCTCAATGCGTCTTGGAGTTCAATCCTACATGTCCACATGTGTTCATTTTTTTTTGTGTATCTGGATTTGCTCTCCAAGGTAAGCATTGGGATGAAGCAGTAGACTTGTTGCGCCAGGAGACAACATGACTGTTCCGAGAGTTTGACTTAGATGTAGCTGCCAACATCAACTTCACTTGTAATTCCCAAGTGCTTTGTTCAGCCATCCAGGAGCTGCCATTACAAAAGGTCTCGCCGGAGCCACGACTTTTTGGTCAGTTGGCACAGTGCTGCCTTCGTGATCGGCAGGGCCGTCGAGCCAGTGAGGCGCGGCTCTTTGTTGGATGGTTGAGCTGACAGTTTTTCTCGACCAAACAATCTTGAGACCTTGGCTCAAGGTCTACAAGATGCTGACAGAGAGCTCCACACCAACTGCTGCCATGAACAGCACTTTGCTTGGGATGTGCGCCAAGCTGAATATGCTGGACACAGGCCTCCGAAATCGCCACCCCATGACCTTTGCTGCCAGCAGAAACTGCTCCTGCAAGCCCTGCTGCCAGTTTCTTTCTGGGCTATGCTTAGTGTGGCAGGTGCTGAGATCATGCACTTGGCTGCTGATGCCAACTCACGGGTGGACCCCCCGTGATGCTGCTATGATGCTTGAGGCTGGGTCATAAGACAGAACCATCGTACCATACCACCGATTCTGGATATTTGGACCGAGGCCGCCTTGCGAAAAAAGAAGCCACAGGTCATGGGTGTGCTCAAGGCTACTCCAGCTCACCAAACACACCCAACATGTCGTGCCATTTACGCTTGTCAAACTGATTCGCAGGAAGCCATGATCAAGCTGAACTTGCCAGTGCAAGCGTAGCAGCATAGCGCAGCTTTTTGACACCAGCTCATAGAGGAGAAAGGAAGAAAAAGTGCCGCAGTATCCTGGCCCCCCAGTCAGTTTGGGGAGGAACCGGCACCTCTAATTTAAAGAAACAGCTCCAGGTAAAGGTCAAAGCTTAGGGCATTCAAGTGTATACAGTATACACTATATTTCGTGTCGTGTATTTGTCACAATTCATGATTTGAGGCATGATTTTAGGGATGCTTACAGTATTTATTTTACTTTGTTGTATTTGTCTATTTATTTTTAAACCACATTTTTTTGTTGACATGGACAAAGCGCTTACCCATGTCCTTTTTGGTTCCCCTTTTTGGACACAATCAGTTCCGAGATTGCCCCTGTGGTCTCTGGTGGTGGAAAGGGTTGTGAACCCACACGGTGTTTGCAGAGGATTGAAGATTCGATTCCTCCAGTGTGAATGCAGGATCCTCGGCTGCTCCACATATGGCCAGCCAGAGCTGGTGTCTGCAGCACTCCATCCCGAGGTGCACAAGGGCGGTCGACGTGAAAAAAGAGCAAGCGCCTACTGTGCAAAACACCAAGGTCAATGCAGACTACCTGGGCAGTGGTGCCATTTTTTGCTACGCCTACAAAGGCAAGTGCTGCGAAGGCGCCGGCTTCAGACAGCAACATCAAGTCATCAAACAAGTTACTGCCTCAGCATCCAGGGGTTGGAACACCTACCGGCCTTGCGGACGCAAGTGGCTTCGAAGGTCAGCAAGCAGTACTACTTGATGAATTTGTCAAGCTAAGCTGGCTTCCAGGGACCAGTCCCCATTGTCGCCATTGGTGGGGTAAACATCTCAGAGCATTGCCACAGAAAAGCAACACATTCCCATGGGCACATATGCCTTGTCACTCCATCTGAGGTGGATCTATCTTCTGCTGGTGACTGCATTCGCTCCGGCGCTGACGGTGTGGCTGTGGTGGCTTGCCGAGAGTTTCGAAATGTTTGGAGTGAAGCAAGATGCCCTCGGTGTCAGAGTGGTTTCCTTCCAGGTTCGTGGCTTGCTGAAGAGCGATGGTCCTGAGGATTCTGAGGCCAAAGCTAAGGCGCGCTGGTGGCTGGTGGCAGATGCCACAAGCTTTGTTTCAACGTTAACAGAAACTGATTGTAGAGTGATTCATTGTGAGGTATCAAATCGACTACAAAACGATGCAAGCAACTAACTAATCTGACATGCACTGGTTTGCATGGCATAGCGATTGCTACCTACGGTCATCAAACCACGAAGGTCCAGCTCGTTAAAGCAGTGCAAGTGTAAGTTAGGCGCAACACTTCAAAGCCTGAGTCTCTGGTGGTATGCTTGCTGGTATTGTGCGAGAGCGAAGACTTTTGAATGCTTTTCGGAGCGTGTCAGGCACTCATTTCTGAGGTTCGCTCTGCTCTTGCAGAACGCAGCGGAGAATGAAAAAGGGCAGCAAATGCGGTACGTAGTGTGACGTGAGCTGTTGACTGACGATAATTGCAACCCAAAGTTCTGACTTCAATCGTTCTGAGCAGCTCCAAGCGTGTCAGCACTCAAAGGTGCCGCAAAACTATTGCGAACGAACCTGCTAAGGAGGCCTGGACATCTCAAACGCTCTCTCCTTGAGGTAAAACATTGCGCTTCATTCGCCACCGTGATTTGAGACCTGCACGACTTCACATTGTTTGAACACTCACAAGCCGAGAGTATGCTTTGAGTTTTGCCCTTTGCCTTGCCAAAACAAGCATCTATCAGACGAACATCTTGCTATACCCTAACCTTAGGCAACAATCTCGGGGCTTGATTTGTTGCTGTTTGTTCCACAGGAAACATGCCCGAGTGAGCCGGTAAAGCCCGAGAAGCTGGACATGGAGGTGCCCCAAAGATGAGCTTTATGCTCAAGAGCACATAGGAATAGCATGAAATCCTTCTTCTTAAGCACCCATTCTGGTAGGAACACCCCTTCTCTTTGTTTGTACACTTTCTCACTTGGCAACCACCACATTATGTGGAGAGACAACACTTGTGCAACACCGTATCACAAAGCTTCCAAAATAATACGTTCAATACACCATGCATGACTTGGCGAGAACTTATGCATGCTAGCCGCATCGAGTCTGCTTATGCAAAGACTAGAGATTTATCATCAACCACGTGCTGCGAATGTTACTGCGTGTTTAGGCGGAATGGGCCTTCGGTGGAAACTGGGGAGAGGTGAATAAGGGCTGCTGTGATGACATGTGGCCGGGGGGTGAAGGTTCGGTTGGGCCTTGCAATGCCAAGCTTGCAAGGCGCACTGTCATAGTTGCACCAAGGTCAGCACTAGCTACCCAAACTACATTGTGGATCATTGTGGTATTCATCATAACAGACAGCTGGAATGCACCACAGAGCTGGGATAGCCATGAAACACTACCGGAAATCACACAATCAGCCCAGATGGCCACAAGTCATGAGAGATTGCTAGGCAAATCACCATAGAGCGCCACAATAGACTGCAACTGATATCAGCGAGGCTGGAAGTCCTTTCCTTCTTGACACGATGCCCGCTTAAGACGCTTCCTTAAGAACAAGGGATGCAACTCTGGGTGCAGGGTGAAGGCCAAGAAGGAACATTTGCACAGCTGGCAGAATGCATGTAGACTGGGCCCAAGTCAACAGGTACCAGCCGCTTCCCAGGATGGGAACATTGCTGAGACAGCAGAGCCGGAGGTTGGACCTTTGAACAGAGCTTGTATCATTTTATGCTTATGTGTCCTGTCAGGATTCTCGGCTACTGGCTTTGCTGTTCGGGCCTCAGAAGTACTGAAGGTCTTAAGACGTTGACACGCTGGGTATGGTGCACCAGCAATGGGACATTGAACACAACAATCATAGATACGGATACGAGTCTGCATCACATATTTGACGATTCGATTCATGCCAATCTTCTCACATATTTTAGAGGTTGCCTCTACGCTGTTGTTTCCAATAGGGCCTCGAGCAGCGAATATTTTTGACATGGCTGGGTTTCTGGAAACTTTTCATGTGCAACTGCGAGGAGTGATCTGCCTTCCACAAGCCAGCAATCTTTGTTGCCCCTGCTGCGACGTTTTGGCCGAGATCTTAAAAGGCTAAGAGCTATCTGCCAGTTGGTTTGCTGTACTGAATCCAAAATGATGTATATATATATAACATAGACTACAGATGATTGCAGGACATTCTTTGTAAGATGTTTTGTTGTGGTACACCTTCAAGTCGACGTCTATCTCACGAACGTTCGACTCCGCCCAAGGTAAGGAGAGGCTCACAGAGGTGTCTTGCAGATCGATTCAATGCTGGAAGGTGCTTGGCTTTGCTTGATCTTTCTGCAAGGTGCTTGCCTTGTACCGTTTCCTTGGAGATGGCGACTCAAGGCAATGCAGTTCAAGTTTGAACATGGACTTAGACCAAGAATTCTATCTCGATTTCCGCGCGTCGTGGGTAAGTCATCGATGCATATCTTCGCAGTCAGTTGTTTCAGGTTGAATTTCCTTCAGTACAATCCTGGTTGTTTGTTTGCAGCCTTCCCCCCAGCTTGTTCCAGTGGCTGTGGTTGTTATCAGTGCCTGTTGGTTTCAGTCGGTTTGTTCTCTTTTTGGGAACCGATTGCTCGTGGCAGTCTCTGGGCTCGTTTATGCATCCTGCTCAATGGGGGATGCTAACCGTGTTCAAGTTGGATTCAACATATTGTTCTGCAAGAAGCAATCTTGAGCAGCTTTGATTTTTGAAGGCCCTCCTCTTTGCGCCGACGGTGTGGTTGTGCTCTGCATATTTGGGGCCCTGCAGGAGTGGCACATCAGAGATGCTTAGAAGCCTCCACATCCAGTCCACCGTGTGAAGAACTCGAACTGCTGATGATGCAGGAGTTGGGAAGACTGGAGTGGTCGCAGGCTATTTGAAAGAGCTGGGATTTAAGTGCGCAACAACCTGGCACCGTTTAGATGTACACCTGCTCAAGCGATGTCTCTTGATGTATCGGACCAACAACCTGTGATTCTGTTAGACTCGCATGGCTTGCACAGGTACGTTTGGCTTAATTGCTACTGTCTGGTTCCTGAGCGATCTTGAACCTCTATGCGCACTTTTTGACTGCTGACTGCTGGCCCATTTGACACCCTCCTGCGTCTTAGGTATTCTATCCCAAGCAGACTTGCACAGGAAGTTAGCGATGGGCGTGTTGGGCAGCCTGGTTTGCTGGCACTTCAAACATGGCATACTACGGAGAAGCGGTTCAAGACTTTTTTGTTGGCTACTACTTTGCATAAACGGACACTTCTCAACACGTTCATTCCCAAGTGTGGCGTTGTCCGAGGACACGCCTAGCAGAGGAGGCTCAGCAAGCCGCCTTGTCCAAGCTGGAAAGTGGTCGCCCTAGTCACTCTTGAGTCCCCGAGCCCAACCAGACACCGTCACTCAGATGTTTGATGCACAGGGTTCAGTCAGTTTCCTGGCCTTTTCCTCAAGGTCTAGAGGCGAAGCTTCCTCAACAACTGCGGGCTATAGATCGATTAGAGGCAGATCATTCAAGCAAAGCTTGGGCTTCTTGGTTGGGCCACAGCTGCATCACGTGAGTTGCTTTGACAGTAAATCACAGGGTGTGTGCATAATTGAAGACCAAACCTTGAAACCTACTTTGTTTTTTTGGTGCTAAACCCTTAACGGATTTGCATTGACTTGTTGTATGTGTGCACACAAAATAAATATCATTGATCAGCAACGATGTAGGGAGCCTTGAAAGCGCCGGTGGCAGAGTTGAGCCGTCTGAAGTGTAGCCAGGCAGGGTTTTCAGATGAATTGTGGTCTCTTTGGCTTCTTTGAAACCACTAGAATTGTGGCAGGTCCTTGTTGTCCTCGATCATGTGGAGGTGCAGCATTTGTTTCAACGAAGATGGTGTGCACAGCCTAGAATAGACCCTGCGCCTCAAGGAGCTTGTCAGTCGATTGGGGCTGCCAGCGTTGGAGCAGCTCCTTGCGCTGCCAGAGGCTCGCTTTGGCTCACCTTGTTGCACAATCAATGCTTAAGATTCTGAAATGATCCTCAGTAGGCAAATCCTCGCTACTTCGTGGATCCGCTTGAAAATTGCGTACCTGTACCGATTGCTACATGTGTGAGTGCACAATCACATTCCAATGAATCAATGAATCAGAACTTCTGTTTGGAATTGAGGTTTCTTCTCTCTAGAATCATGTGACAATTGGCGACAGATCCTAAGCTTTGGGGACATGCTGGTGCCGCTGACCATTAGCCGGGTTGCTTTGAAGAGCCTGCAACTAAGATGATGTGAACTTGATGCTTGAGAGCAATGGACCCATTCAGAGATGAGGTCTTCCATTAAGCAAGCATCATTTACTGTATCAGCATTGGTGTTTCTGTGTCAATTGTAGGAATCACAACCGTTTTGCCATGGACTATTGGTGCTTTGCAGGCTTGGGTCTTCACTCAACTCGCGAGCCTCCACATGTGTCGTTTGAGCCGTGCCCAATGGGACCAATTTCAACGCAAAGAGCACACTCCTCGCTGTGAGCTAGAACGAACCTTTGCGGTAGCATGTCTTCAGCATGTTTCCTAGTTTTGTTGTACATTTTGTAATCAGAACAGTAGAGTCTCAGTAGAGCATTCTCCAGTGCAGCTGAGGCCAGGAATCAAGAAAAGCTGGAGATTGTTTTCAAGACACCTTTGTTGTTGTCAGTGTTGCTGTTTGGGCTCAAGTCAAGTGGATTCCCTTGGTTTAGTTTCACATAGCAGAAGGCAATGTCCCACTGAGGCAGGGTTTGTCTTGCAAACACCAAACGCAGACTCTGATGCCCAAACCCTTTGGAACTTCGGAACTTGAGGCTACTTTCCTTCATAGTTTTTGACATTTTGCTTCCACTCTTTGTGCACATGTGCGAGTTTACAACCCCAAACTAAACCGGTTAATTGCTGAGTCAACGGGCCTGTCACAGTTCAGGTAGAAATCTAGGAGCCAAATCATTATATAGTGCGAGCGCTTCTTCAAGGAAGCTTCCCCCGCGACCTTTAGGGCGGCAGGGGGAGCTTCCTTGAAGAAGCGTGAGCTATCCTGCGTCCAGCAGTTAGTAGCTTACTTGCAGGTAGTAGCTACCTATAGCTACTACTAGCTACTTCCTACCTCACCTCTAGCGGTCTACCCCACCCAAAAAAAAGAACAATGTGACTCATCCCAACACCTCGCCGCTTCACTCGCTTTCGTAGATGCGGCCAAGCCTGCTGCTAGGGCTTTGGCAGGCGGAATCTTTTTTTTGACCTCAACAGCATGTCAGCTGGCGTGAAAGGTTTCAAAGTTCAATAGTTTCAGCGCAACAATCCAACAATCCGAGGGCCTAAGGCTATTCATCATCCCTATCAAACCTAATTCTTTGTATAGGCTGTGGCAATCGAGCTAGGGGCCAAACTTGGTCATGGAAGCAAGAGCATCGTTTGCCTGTTGGTGAAAGGGATTATGATTATGTGAGCTATGCAATGCTTGTCATTGCATCAGGTAAACCGATGCTGGTCACAAGGCGATAGCGCGAAGCAGGCACTGGATGGCACTGGGTACCATTTTGGTGAACAGCAGGTATGCGTCTGGGATTGTTTTGCTATGTTTTGCTGTGCCAGTCTTGAGAAAGAACATGGCAGAATGAAACACGTGGAAGATGCAAGAGAGGAGCAGCATTGAGCCGTGTCAATCGAACCTTTGTCACCTTTCACAACATTGGTCCATACATAGCAAGCTGTATGAGATGCCCGGTCAGATTACTTTTCACTGTGACGTCGACTTGCAAAACGCAAATGCGGCATGGCTGGCTGCTCAGAGCCACCAGGGAAAGTTTTTGTGGCATCAACAGCTGAATTCTGAGACCCCTCGACAGCTGTTCAGGTCACGGGAAAAGCGAGAGTGGTGTTGCGAGAATCTGGGCATAGCATGTGAGGCTGGATCATTCGAACCATACAGAACTTTCTTGAACTGCTTCTCTTTCATTGGCAACTCAGCGCGATGAAGTGGTTGCTTCAACAGCAGACTCTAATGCAGGAAGACTTTCACTGCGATGTGGCGCTGCGCAACTATGAGCGTGCCTGGTGCGCCCCTGTTTGGCTGAATCTCACAAATGACGCTGATGCTGAGGAAAACTATATATATATAAAATACAACGCAATACCTTGACATGTTTTTAACTGTTAGGCTGCATTATAAGTGAAGGGATGGGAGAAGGAGTATCCAGGACGCTTGAGGTTACACTAGAGGTTCAATGGCTGTTGCTGCGAAGGTCTTTGGCGAAGAAGAAGTTTTGCTGCAAGACGGCGGGTGTTGCATGCAAGGCTTCCATCCAGAGAGGGATGTTACCATGTTGTCTTGTCATAGATGGCTGTGCTTTTGCGTAGGGCCTGGAAGACGAGATCTTCCTCACTACCAAGGCACCCCAGGTTGATCCAGGCGCGTGATTTTGTGCCGGAAAAGAGCTGGAGAGAACTTGCTTTTGGTTGTTTTGGAGATATCTTTGTGCCTCCTTTTCCCTGGATGTTTTCTACCTAGTGCTGGTGTGCTTGTGATCCAGAACGAACGCCTCACTGCAAGCAAACAACAGCACTATAATGGTGAGTATCGCAGCAGGTCGAGCCAACCATCCTTCGGTGTCTCTATATATATAATATATATATAGACTATAGATTAAGGCATACCTCAGACCCTTGAGCCTTGTTTATATGCACCTGCACCATCCTGCATCATTGTGATGACTCTGCAACGATGCACTGCAAAAGAGATCAATCCCATCAAGCTAAAGCATGAATGGCACAAACCTATCACTGCACCACCATGCTGAACCAATGTCTTGTGGCCAGGAAATCTCCTGGCCCAAGCGCCTATTGAGGATTGGCCAGAAGCTGAAGGCAGCGATAGTAGCGGCGTGACCAGTACCTTTGAGGCATTGACCTTTCTGACATTGGTGCAGGTGAAGGAAAAATAGCGGAGGCTCCCGACGAGGAGCCTTGAGTCTCTCGAGTAGAGGTCACGAGCAAGCAGTTGCTCAACGATGAGACCTGAAGATGAAAAGCAACACAGTATACAGCATCAGAGAACTCAGTATGATACTTTCTGCCAGGATCAGTTCATGCCTTGTGATGACATTGCTCGGCGGGGACTCTTCGTTGGAACTGTGAGGAGCGCGCGCACACACCAGATGCAATAGAATAGAATTTGGGCTTGAATCTGAAGTCATGTTAAGGCATTGGAATTGGCTTGACATGCTTGATTTGATGATTCTTGATGCATGAAGATTTGAGGGCTGCTTCCTGAGATGGGTTCTGTATGTGAGGCCAGAGGAGGGTGCCGGCTGCTGGGCCATTTGTGAGCAGGAGTGATCCGGCGACCCAAGCAACTTTTGCTTTTTGCTTGAAAGGCTTGCTGATAAATCAGTGTGGTGAACATAGTAGGACATGTTGTACAAGCTTTCAACGGACATCGAAACAATGAAGGCAGAAATGCATGCAGCCTATCCAGTTGCAGGATCACTGGCGAATGCGAGTGGCCCCCTATGTGGCGGGTTCCGTCTTTCTGATTCTCACCTGCGTCGCAGTTTGGCAGGCGAACAACACTCAGTCACCAGCCCTTATTTGTTTTGCAAAAGGACTGGCATCACTCACCAAACTTTGAGTTTCTGTATTTAAGACAGAACTCTTTTGCGAGTGCAAGAGCACATGATCCTTCTATGGTACAATGTTTGTACGCTTTGTGCTTCGATACGCTTGTAGCCGATCCATCACTCAGTCGCCGATGGTCAACGGCAGGGCAGATGTGCGAAGCAGGATGACCAATTCCACGACCTGTGGGATCGGGACTCGGTTCCAGATGTTCCAGACATGTCTTTTCTTGTCTTTTGGCAGAAAATACTGCACATACATATATTATATATATAATCCCCTGCCGAATATCCTCTATATATAGAATCTGGGAGCTTGAGAGAATTGGTTTTAGAGTGGATGGTGTGTTGTGAGGTCAGGTAGGTGGAGTTTTATCAAATCAATTTTAACCTTCATATGTCCCCACACTTCTCTATAAAATCAAAACAAACCTCTTGGGCCGCTTTTGTCCAAGATTTTTCTAAAATCAACTTCAATCTTCATATGTCCCCACACTTCTCTATAAAATCGAAGCTAACCTCTTGTGCCACTTTTGTCCAACATTCTTCTAAAATCAATCTCAACCTTCATATGTCCCCACACTTCTCTATAACATCAAAACCAACCTTGGCTATGCAACATTGATTTTCAATTTTTTTGCTATCAATTTTTCATGCTGATGAACACCCATACCCTGAGGCACTTGATTCTATAGAGAATGGGTTTCCCGCACTGCAGGAGGTTGATACTTGATTCTATAGTGGGGCAAACTGCCCTCGGAGCGTGGTTTTTAACTCCACTGGGAACTTCTGCTCGAGCAATAAAGAAGCGCCCACTCGTTCTCCACAATTGGTAGCGGAGCCCGGTCCGAAGCCCTGGTCTAGATCCTTAGGATGCGTTCCTCACCTTTGACGCATGACTTCGATGTCAAGTGTGACCGCTTCGTTGCGTGCATTCTCAGGTGGGTGCGAGGTTGGAAGAGAACATAAAAAGATGGACGACCTCGGTCAAAAACAAGCTGTTGACACGGGACAAGATCCCTGAGACAGCTCCCTGAGACAGCCCGAGGAGCTTTTATTAACACCCTGCTGACTGGCAAAGAATATAGGAAACTGTTGAACACTTGGAGCACGACACCCGGCGACCAGGTGACTTGGGCCTTGCTGGACAAACGTTGTCGATGAGCTTGGTGAGATTTTGGGTGGTCCGCTAGAGCATCGGAGTTTTTTGGCAGATGCTATCGGATGGTTGCTGTTGCGCCACACTGGGCTGCAGTTGTGATAGCGTGGGCTCGTGGAGCTATTGCTGCGGCTCTTCGTTCGTGCTATCCCGACCTGGCCAACAGAAGAGATGGCCGAGCCCGCGGAACCCCCAAAATAGAAGAGTTCCCTGACGTGGAACAACTGCTGGAAGATCATCAGGCCACTCAGGATCGGATCCCGATGCCGAGACGTTCAATGAATCTCCGATGTCGCTGAGGCATTGGCGACGTCTTGGAAGAAGCGCCGACAGGAACTCCAAAACGCAAGGCAATTTGCTTGATGAACTTTTCTCCATCAACCAAAGAACTCACAAAGAAGTGTACTGCTCATGTCGAGTCATATCAAGAACTAGCACTACAGGTCCTTGGGTTTTCACATCATTAACTCGTGTTTGGGCAAGAACCTTCTGCAAGACTTGTTGAAGGAGCCATGAAAAGTCGTCCGATCCCACCCACTGCGTCCCTCCAGAGCACACGCCCGGCGAGCCGCCGCTCAAACGGCCTTGATCCATATATGCAAGATGATCGGTCATTGGAGTTGCCTTGCTAGCTCGAACCAGAGCAGCCACAAATGTGTGCACACGCGCAGCAAGTTGCCCGCGCACTTCACAGATGCGGCGCTCGATTGTGTGGCGCCCTGATACATGCCAAAGAAGGAAACAACGTGCGCTTGTTGGTTTTGCGAGCCGGTACCCGTTGTCGAGCAGCGCCCTAGCGTGCAGTGCAAAGTTCCACGAGGTGCTGAACTGACCAACCACAACTTTTGATCCTGGAGATTTGGTGGCGTATTTGAGAAGTCCAAAACGGATCCAAGAGCAACCGCTGCTGCGGCCTGACCATCGTGCATAGATGCCAAGTGGTGCGGTGTGCTCCAGAGCAGGTTCGACCTGCCAATAACAAAGAAGAGTGCCTAGTATCTTCATCGTCATCATCATCATCATCATCATCTCCTGGAGCGGAACTTCTTGGAATGAACTATCTTATCGAGAAAGGGAACTTGAGGAGCAAACACTTCATAGATTATATTTCTGCTACCTCAGTCGTATCACCTCAAGAAGGTCCAGTGAATCTCCACATCTTGCTGAGCAGATCTGTCATAGGGCGGAGCGCCAGTCTGATCATTTCACAAACTGTGGCGTGCCCCGACGCTTCAAAGCTCCGAACTGAGAAGTTAGAGAAACGAAGGACATGAGATGGCTGCCCAAGAAGATAAGCTTTCGAGTGTGTAGAAAATTATGATCCATGGCTTGGGATCCACCTTCCTTCGAAGACTTTTTTTCAAAGTATTATCATTTGTGTCCACCCGTGGCACGACGGAGGGAACTTCTGCTCGAACGATACAGCAGTGCCCACTCGTCACCCTTCGGTAAGGGCTTGTGCGCTCCGCCAAAAATGTTTTATATTGCTGTATAATGCTGTATATACAAACACATATACAGTATATTTTTCAACCTTTGAGGTTTATATATACCGTTCTCCTTTCTTTTTTTAAATGGGATCAAGATTCAAAGTTGTTGACTGTTTGAACACGGTGACGCCGACTGATGCCGCTCCACTTCTTTCTCTCTACTCTCTAAGCGAGCTCCAACTTACCGGTATTCAGAGGTTTAGCTTACAGTGGCTTGGTGCACTGCGTCACGTTTGCTGTTTCGCTTGTTTGAATCCGAAGGCCAACGGCATCATTTTGGGAAATCACCTTTGGCAGGCAAGCGAGTGCCATGGCCCATTTTTGCCTTGAAAAATAACCGAATGCCATCCGACTTATGGAACTTTATCCGCAACCCTTAATTTTTTGGGTCCCGTTGTAGGGTTCAAACCATGCTTTCCCAAAACTGATAAGTACATTCACCTTCAGCACACCTTTGACTGCGTAGGCCATTGCCTGGTCGCTGGCACTCTTTTGGCTGATGCTAGCCGGCCAGGGCCTTTTGAAGGTTTGAAGATGAACAGGTGACGTGCATGAAGTGCATCCAAGGAATCCGTTCTATTTTCTGGACATCATATTTATGCCAACAATAGTTGGCTTGTTGCACGTGCACATGCATCGCTGAATTATTTTCTGACTGTCACATTTTCCTTGAGGCCCTGAGCTGTTCCTGTTTGACTCCGACAGGCAACAGATGGTTATATAACCGTTTTTTGTTCATTTGCCTCGCAGGTCTTTGCTGCGTCACAATGCAAATTCCCCAGTTCTTTGTAGCGTGCAAGAGCATTAGAGCTTTAGAGATTGTTGCCCTGAAACAAACAACCACTATGTTTGATATGTCCCTGCACAGAGAGATAGTCAAATCACAGAACCGCGATACGAGGAATCACATAGTATTCCACAGGTCACGATGCCGATCATTTGCACAGCCACACTGGTTTCAGATGCATTGTCATTGCCATCTAACTGAAATGATTTCTCCGACACCTTTTCCACAAGTTTTGCAGATCCCTCAGTCAGCAGTTCTGGTGCCAGGCCAGCCACATGCCTCAAAGCTTTTCTGGCGTGGATGTTCTCGCTGCCACCTCTACCGCCCATGCCCGACCTATCTCGCTGGCATATTTGGCTATTGCGGCATTGGTGGCTAAAGTGGCTAACATATATCCACTGGTGGCTAGCCCACCTTTACTGGTGGTTGGAGGATCGACAAAGTTCAGCTTGGAATCCAAATCCCACCCAGATCGCAATGTACTATATATATATTATATACTATTTCTAAGACAACTGCTGAGTTATTTGCCCGATCTGAGCGCTCTGATTTGTCACCTTACCCTGATTCCTGATGAAACAGATTTCTGACTTAGTTAAGCCAATGTCCTCAGACATAAGCATCCGCTACGGCCACAGGAGTACAAGAGCTTTGTCGCGGGTTTCTTCTTGGCTCTGCTGCGCACCAAATTCCAGCGGGTCGATGGCTCAAAGTTTCCAACTGTGTCCGGTCGATTTGGTCAAGTTGCCATTGATGAACTCATCTACTCAGGTATTTGCCTGGTGCAAGCGCGGAACTTTTCCTCCAGAGGTGACTGCTTGGGACCTGAGTAGGAACTACGTTCGTAGCTCCTTGCTCCTATTAGCGATGCCCGAATTCCTTAGTAGCTTCTCGTTCCTAGTAGTAAGGCCAGGAGTGACTAGTGGCGCCGAAGAATTGATGTTCGGAGTTACGCTTTGCCTACCAGGATTATGCAGAACACCGCCCTTTGAGAGCGAAGCACGACCTCAGTGATGAGGATATTTCGTGCCTTGGCCACATTCAGGAAAAGCTTAGCAAGTTGAATTCCAGTCAACCCTTGGAAAGCTTAAGCTTTGAGCAAACGTTCATGAACTTCAGTCTTCACAAGCCTGACAACCCTGGAAATTTGAGACACCGAACCTGTATCTCAGGACTGCTTATCATGTCAAGAACCCAGTGCAGTGACAATAGAGGCACTCATGTTCAGAAGTTTGCACAGGTAGAAGTGCTTCGAATAGGTAACTGCAAATTGGTGTGACACAATCGCAAGTTGACAGATGTTGACAGTTCCTTTTTCTCATGACGGCCGACCGAGGAAATTGGTAAACTTGATATGGTCATGAGGACCGGCTCGCCACATCCCCGGACGTCTTCATGCAGTTTTGCTGTTTGTCAAACTTACAAACAAACGCCCTTGTTACTAGTTACTAGTAGCTACGGTTTCATGATGAGGCTGCCTTGTTGGCATAGGTAAACTTGGTGTCAAGACTTTAGAGAAAGCCAGGGCAATATCGAGCAGGCTTGAGTGGAAGCTTTGTGGTCTTCCAGACCCAGAATGCCGTGGTAGGTTGAACATCAAGCAACAGTGTAGAGATTGCACATGTCCATTGGTTGTTTTATCTAGGAGCTACCTTGTAGATCTTGTAGCGGCTCTTGCATGGGTCCACTGGACTGTAAAGACAAGGCTGCTGTGCGAGGAGAGAGTGATCCGTCATGCTCGATTGCAAGATCTCATCGGCGACTTTCTTGTAAGATCTCATCGGCAAAGACCACACAAACACGCCACAGCACATCCCACGCATCGTGGTAGCTCGCAACAAATCACCCGACGATCATGACACATCGCCCCCAGAGCACGGCAAGGTAGATTCCTCAAATTAGCACCAAGTGCTGGACTCCTGGACACTTTCAACAAACTTCACGATTTCAGCCGGTCACTCTGTAGCAGCCATGAATGAAAAGGAGCACGCAATGCAAAGGTCCAGCCAGATTCTTCAATTTCTGCCTGGCTTTCCATTGGCATAGAACCCCCAGTGACTAGCTCTGTTTCAACCCAACCTATTTGTAGCTTAGGTGTCTCAGCCAATATTAGCTTCCGGTGGATGAGGCTACGGCAGGTTTTGGTGCAGGACCCCGCACTCCCAAGTGAAGCAACGCTGCACGCCATTTGAGCGTTTTCACATGATTTCACCATTGCCTTCTACGTCCGCAAAGGGCTCCTGCACGGTGCTGAGCATGGTCACCGGTTTGTGGAAGGTGCCGTTTGTCTGGTCAAAAATTGGTGTCAAAAAACGGTCATTGAAGTCACTCGAGCCTGCGTGTCTTGGCAACAGTCACTTTCAAACGATACTTTTCTGCCCAAAAGAAGGAGATCACTTCTTTGTCAAGAAACTTCCTACTCAAACGAGATGATGAACAATTTCACCGACCTAAACTATAGATCACATTATATATCATTGTAATTGTAACATATTATATAGTAGTATATATATAGAATTATATATATACATAATATACCCGATAGGGATTGCTTCGGAGGCCGAGTCATCACATTTCTTCCCTGGCTCTTTTATACTTCTGGGGTTGCCCAGTTCGGAAAATGCATTCCAGATGTTGAAAGAGAAATGGCAGTGGGTAGTGCGAGCGACGCCAGCTGTCGCATTTCTGTTTCATGTGTAGGGCCTCTTTTGAAGTCCATTACGTTTCTTCTCTAGAAGGTCGATTGCATAATTGCAAGGTTTTTTGCAACGTGGTTTGCTGCAGACAGTCTTTGTTGGCGGCCTAGCCATGGTGCTTTGTTCACTGCTTCATTTGCTGTGGTGATACTGTCAGCAAAAGTGCTTTCACGTGTTTCCTTCCACCCTCAGCTCTAACTTTTTGAGGCCAAGGGCGAAACTTTGTCACTCTAGCTATTGCGCGTGCGGGTTCCCAAGCAGAAGCAACCCTGTTCAGGGCAAGGAATTCAAGCCAAGCAGTTGCAGTGATGTGTTCGATGCAAGATGTCTTCGCCAAGCATTTTGTTTCCATTTTATGGGACTCATTCACAGGGCTGAAAAGGAAGGACTTGCCAGTACTTTTCCAGCAATTTAGGGCTGTTTGAATAGAACCTTGAACGTGCGCCAATGGCAGCCCTTTTCGCAAGTGGTGGACTGGTCCATAAAAGGTTCTGTTGCCGCCAGTGCCAATGTGTTCTTACTGGATGCTCACACATCTTCTTGCTTGTGCTTGCGCAGTTGCAATGATGGCAACCGCTCGCAAGAGTGCGTGGCTGTTTGTGAACCGCTATGACTTGGGCAATAGCAGGTGGGGTGTTGCCATTTTGCCTCAGCCCGTGAGTGGCTTCAGTTTTGGCCGCACCGTAGGCATGGTCACCTTCAGTGTCCCTGGGGCTCAGACATAGCAGCGGACCTCGGATCGGACGCGGTGTGTGAGAGCGTGTGAAAGGGGATTGATTGCAGTTTTTGGTAGGTTAGGAGACAAGAACACTTACATTCCATCATAGTCCATCATATACATTGCATACAGTTCACCATGATTGGTAGCTTATTCACAGTCCATGCTTTGATCAAAACCTTGGAGGCCTCTCCAAAAGAATTCAACCAATGGTGTCCACACCAAACAATGTAAAATAAATAGTGGTTACCGCACCACGCTGAATCGGGTTGCACCTAATTGCCCAAAGTCCCCGCAACCGCCATGCTCTTTCCAATCCACGTCCCAGCCTCCCATGCTTGGGATCGAACAGCCATTTGATGCATGATCACAAGTCGACATGCGACCCGAACGTGCCTTTGGCATTCCTCTAATTTCCACAAATTGGTCCATGCTGACGAGCACGTGGCAGAGATACAGCCGGCTCAAAGCAACCCCAAAAAAGATAAGCACAAGCTTTCTGATATTGAATTTGGCATGCATCACATGGGAGGGACAATGATCTCAAATATGTCCCCTATTATTCATAGCGGGAGACAGGTTGAGGTTTTCCTCAAAATAACATTTTAATCTTTGTTCAATCAACTGCATCTTTTGGCCCAATTAAGATCGAATGCGACGGCTGTGGTGGAACCTGCGGCTGAAGACTTCTTCATACGCAATACGACGCAATCATTTGTTGCAAGCTTTTGAAGCCTTTGGATCCTCTGAACCCTTTTCCTTTTTCTTTGACCCTAGACCCTTGATGAGCTCGAAGATCCTTTCCCGAGTTCTAGAAACCTCACAACTTCACTCGCTCGTGGAGGCGACAACGTGGTGGTATGACATCTTGGATGGCATTCTCAAATTGAACAACGAGTGCAGCGTCATGGGTCTTCTTGCACGACTTGCTCAAGGTTCTCCTCATCAAATACTTCCTCAACAAATGCCCACTGGCTGTCCTCTTCCTCGGACTCCTCCTCCATAAACTCCTCCTCCATGATCATGATGAAGGCTGTGCAGTCATATAGGTCTTGAGACCTTTCTCACGATTTCCGGTTGTCATTTCCTGGAAGAACAATGAGCCTAACATCCTCACTGCAGCTTGAACACGTTGCATTTTCAAATTGCCTCCTTGTTCCAGCTCCTGCTTGTAGGGATGCCTGAACTTCCAACGAGTTCACATTAGATCCAGCCAGGAAACTGTCTGAGCTCTCATCTTGCTTTTGGCAACACTTGTAGAGAGCTCGTTTAACAATCTCATATTCCCTTTCCGTGCACGTCAATCTGACCAAACTGGCCAGCTAAGTCTTAATGATCTTCTCAATTGCAAAAATGAATCTTGTAATTGTGAAATGACACGCTGATTGCCACCGCATGGCTGAGTCAACGTGGCTCAACATGGCAAAGCTGAGTCTCTGCCAACACGGCACAGTGGGTGGGACCTTGCGATTGAACTTGGCGGGTATTGAATTCTCATCAGGTCCAAGAAATTAATCCGGGGGATGCACCATTCATTGCCCAACTGTTTCCACAAAGGCCCCTTAAGAGCCAATGCTTTGTGCTTCTGGCAGCCGAGCAAATACTTTTTCTTTGCCGCTTCAGCAAAGACCCCCCTCAAAGTGATTTCGGGCAGCCTAAAAAGCAATTCGGAGGCTTTTTTGCAGCTTCACACCCTTAAGACACCCGTAGTTGCAAAGAATTGCCTTGAAATGATCTCGGGCAGCCAAAGAACAATTTTGGAGGGGACCTGAACGCGCATTTGACATACAGTCTGCATGCATGTATATATATATATATACTCATTATATTTACATAGTATATATGTGAATTTTCAGTTGTGAACCATTCAGCATGTCGAGAGCTCGGCCATCGCACTTCCCTTTCCGAAGCCTTTTCGGGCACGAGTCCGTTGGGTGGTGAGGGTCAGGGCCCTACAAGAGGCCGTTGAGCCATAGCGTGAGGACACGCTCGGTTGCTTGGCGAGGACGCCAATTTCGTTCAGGCAGTGGCGGAGGAAAAGGCCGCTTCTGAAGGTGCTGTGGGCACCAGCTGAAGGTCGAAGGGCTACCAGTGTGGGCAATCCACATTGGTAGCGGAGCTCCGCTCCAAAGCTCCTGATCGTTGGCCTTGAGAGCAAGCGTGTGTTGGAACTTGAAGTGTTGGCAAATCCCGGGGCGGGACGTTGGTTGTTGCATTGATCTCATTGGTCGAACGTTGTGTCGTACATTGTGATTGGCAACAGCAGTGCATTGTTGACACGAGGCTACAATACATTGTTTTGCTTGGTTGAGTTGAGTTGATTTGAGCATTGGTTGATCGTTGGGGAACGTTGAGACACTGCTTACATTGCTCAATTTTGTTTTGGCCAACGCCGTGGTGAAGAAAGGTGAGCGGTTCCAGGGAGGCAAACATGCCAGAGACGGAGCCATCCGGCTCGACGTCAGGCAGTGGTGGCCTGAGTCACCTCCCATGGAATCAGGTGCCTCATTTCCGACCTGGAGAAACAGATCTGACAGAATGGACAAAGAAGGTTGAGTTTTTGGCACAACTCTGGCCTCCAGAACATCTGCAACACCTGGCACCCCGGATTGCACTTCAGTGTGAGGGATCCGCGTTCCAGCGTATCTCACGACTGGACCCAAAGGTGCTGCGGGTCAACTCCGTGGACGGGGTCAAGGCAGTGGTTGAGCAGTTGGGAGGAATCTGGGGGAAATCCAACCTGGAATCCAAATTTGAGCGTTTTGAGCGTGCCATCTACAGCACAGTTCAACGGTCGGATGAGACCAACGAAAGCTACCTGGCAAGACACGACCATCAATTCGAGGAGCTCCTCAGCATGAAGGTTGCCATGGATGAGTTCCGTGCATACATCCTCTTGCGGAACTCGGCGTTGAGTGCTGAAGACAAGAAAAGGTTGATTGTCGAATCTGCTGGATCCTTAGATTACAAGACCGTTGTCACCAACCTCAAGCTGCTGGGAAGCAAGTTTTTCCAGGAAGTCCATGCAGGGAAGGCTTCAAGTGCTCGGTCCAAGACCTACGAGGCCAATGCATTCGTGAGCCACGATGCAGGATCCACAGAGCTGCCCTCCGAAGACTCGGCATTTCATGCCGATGATTGGAATGAGGAAGAGTGGATTGAACAGTTGGCCAATGACGGCGACGAGGACGCTGCATTGATTTTGGACTATGAGCAATCCATGCTGGACACCATTCAAGAAGACGCTGATCTCGCATTGTCCCACACGACCTATGCCGAGGCCAGAAAGCGTCTGTCAGATCGATTCAAGAACCGTGGGTTCTGGTCGTCGGGTCCGCCAAAGGGCAAGGCCCGAGGGAAAGGAGGTGAAAAGGGAAAGAAGGGCTTTGGTGGCTTCCGCAATTCCGGCAATCGAAAGACATTGCAACAAAGGATCCTTGAGAGCACCTGCCGGATATGTGGCCGCAAAGGTCATTGGAAAGCCGAGTGTCCTGAGAGAGGACGTTCCAGCGAAACTGGCCAAACCACATTGGCAACCGCACCCACGCTGGTGACTCTGGAAGACGGAGTCGATGCTTTGCCCTTAGAGTTCATGAGCTTGCCTGAGGAGCCCATTGAATCCTCACGGGACTCTTCACTGACTTTGTCAAGTTTTGCATTTTGTTTTGGGGTTTTGGGGAAACACGCTGGGCCCAATGCCATCAATGAAGGGGAACTCATTGAGAGGAATAGGGAAGCCATTGAGAAACCTGGCATGTCATGCATGCACGCACATCACGAATTCAGGAGTAGAAAGAATGCCGCCCACTGTGCTGAGAGTTTTGCCAGCACGTGCCTTTCGACCATGCCGCCTGAACCAGCCGGATCGCATTTTGCGACATACAATTCGTTAGGGATCATTGACACAGGTGCCACCAAGACGGTCATTGGAAGCCGACTCGTGGCCTCACTGATCCAGAGTCTATCGCCTGAGGTACGACAGCAAGTGACCAGGTGCCCATGCAAAGTCATGTTTCGTTTTGGCAACCATGGAACACTTGAGAGCACGCATGCACTAGTGGTCCCCATAGGATCATTGAGATTAAAGGTTGCAATTGTACCGGGTCAAACACCGTTCTTGCTGTCGAACACCTTGTTCAGGGCCATTGGGGCCACCATAGACACACGACAGGGCATGCTACACAGCACGATGCTAGAGAGATCCATACCCATCAACATCAACACCAAAGGTTTGTATGTTTTGGACCTCAACGAGCTAGCGAAGCCCTGCACAGCCAGTATGAAGCCTGCAGACACTTTTCACGTGTCCGAGCTAAAACAGATCGAAACGTGTGTCAGCCATCCGACATCAAGTCAGGACAAATCTCAGAAATCATCAGGCGTCCAGGTATCAGGTTCCACGGGGCAAGTCAAACAGCTAATAGCCAAGTTCGATCGACCGTTCGCCGAATCGTGTGAACATGCAGACCACACCGGAAGAGGTCAGTTCAGCCATCTGCGAATGCCGAAGTCTCAGCGCTCAGATCCGTGCAATCCTCATCCTCGGCATACGCTTCCTCAGACCCATGTCGAGTCAGAGTGCCACCGATCTCCAGGCCCGGTTGACCAGGGCACTGGGGGCATCTCAGACTCGGTCCGAGGAGATCTCGATGGCAGCATTTCGGGAGTTGACGCTGGAACAGCAAGGGACCTATCTGATCACGTTCGGAAAGACCCACCGTGGCCGAAGCTATGCCGACATTTGGGAGAAGGAGCCAGGGTACGTGAAGTGGTTCCAAGCCACGTACCATGCCTCCACGAAGTCAGAGCATCAGCGCTTCCTCCACTATGTGACTCGACAGGTGGAACACTTCGAGGAGACAGCGCCGAGCCATCAAGTGACTCCCATGTCAGCTCCGAAGAGCAAGGCATATCCAAAGCCGAAGCCTGCACCAGCGCAAATGCCAGTGACAGCTCAGGACCTTGCCGACCTCAATGCCGAAGAGAGCTGGGAACCCGTGGAGCTGGAGGAAGAAACTCATCCAGTCTATGCGGATGTGGCCGCCCTGCAGGATCGCATGATGTACCTGGAGACGGCTCTCCAGGAAGTGATCGGCCATTTGCGTTCCTCAGCACAGAGTGGCTAGACAACTTCGAAACTAGGGAATGGAGTGAGTATCTGAACACTGAACCATGCCTCAACAACATAGGAGAAAATCAAGCAAACCTGCGTGGGAAGTTCGATAGATTGCTTCAACAGTTTTCGAAGGAAGCCAACGCTGTGCAGCAGCGATGCCAGACCAAGTCCGATGCCAAGCATGTACACCTGATTGAGGTATTCTGCCATGCCAACAGCGAGTTGACCAAACAAGTCAACGACCTTGGGGGTAGAGCCATTCGAATGGGCCTTGATCAGGGAGATCTCAAAACCCCCGAAGGAAGAGAAACCTTGTTTGAAATCATGTTTCGACAAAGACCTCGAAATGTGTGGTATAGCCCCACATGCAGCCCGTGGTGTGCCTGGAATCAGTTCAACGAAAAGAGATCCATGGAGATGTTTGACCAGATTCAAAGGGATAGAGAACAACATCTGTTTGAACTTGCTCTGGGAATTGTACTCCTAAGGATCACCCGAAGCCAAGGGAACCATATGCACTGGGAACAACCCCGAAAATCCTTGATGTTCAAGACACCACTGGTAAAGGAGTTGTTCAGAACCACCAAAGAAGCACATTTTGACATGTGTAATGTGGGAGCCCTCAAGTGCCCAGAAACAAGTCGTCACATCCAGAAGAGCATGGCAGTCCGGACAACATCAGCCGAGATGTTCCTCGCCCTCCACGGTCGCACATGTCGACGCGACCATGAGCACCGAGCCATTGCAGGGACTGTCCATGTCAAAGGTGATCGCATGTCATGTAGTGCGTACACAGAACGATACACACGCAAGTTCTCGAGATACGTAGCTAAGAACCTCATCAAGATCAAACAACACATGTGTGTTCCAGTTTTGGTCAGTCATGATGACAGTCGACCTGATCGGTCCGATGCACCATGCAAGAGACTTCGCATCAATTCTCCATCTTCGAGCAATCCGAAGAGTCGAATGCCACCAACACCGTTGGAAGTGCTCAGCGGCCATATAAAGAGACGCCGCATTGACGGAAAGACCACCGAAGGAGAGCTTGCACAGTCCCGACAAACAGAATTGGAACGACTCATCACAGTGATCAAACCCCGAATTCCAAGAGTAGGCAAAACAGAAATCAAAGACCCAGACTTGATAAATCAATTTCAGAAGATATTCCCAGAAAAGATCATCCGTAGAATCATGGTGTGCAAGGGGTCGGATCGAACATTAGCCCCACCCAAAGACATTGTGAAGAACGAAGCACCATATCGCATCGCAGCAATTGTCAGCCGTACCGATGAATCCGTTCGGGTTGAGACCGACTGGGAATTTTGGCAAGAGCTGTCCAATCGTCAAGTGGTCAGACCGTCTCACCCCGCCAGGATCAATATAACCTTGTTTGCCAGCAATAGGGAGCCCGGCAAAGAAGGAGACCAGACTGAGTCCACAAGAGCCGAGCACACAGTGACCGGTGAGGACCTGCCAAAGCCTCAACATGAAGTCGAAGACAAGACGTCAGGACCAACCCCATCCAGAGTGTCAGCCAACACACCAAGCCAGAAGATAGACCTACAGAGTGCAACCCATGGGAGCCGATTCATGTGTTTGTCCCCAGAAGAAAAGACTTTCCTGATAAAGCTCCATCAAAATTTAGGACACCCAAGTCACGCACGACTAAGTCAGGTACTCCGAGAACAGGGTCACGAGCCATCCTTAAGTCAAGGGATCCTCGATATGAAGTGTTCGACATGTCAAAATGAACAAAGGCCCAAAATTCAAAGACCGGCAACCATCAAGGACGATCTTGACTTCAATGACAAGGTAGGAATTGACGGTATCAAATACACAGCTGCCAGCGGGACCCCATATCATTTCTATCACATGATTGACTATGGAACTAATTATCATGTGGCATGTTCATCACCAGGTCAGAGCAGTCAGGACGCCATCGAAAAGGTGGTGACTGGTTGGTTCCAGTGGGCTGGCGCCCCATTGGAGCTCCATACCGATGCCGGCACAGAGTTCACCTCTCGAGAGTTTGCCAACATGTTGACCCAATTCAACATCAAAGCAGTCGTCGCAGCACCTGGAGCACACTGGCAGATTGGCAAGGTTGAACGACACGGAGAAATCCTGCAGACCATGCTTCGTAAGTATGAGCACGACTTTCCGATCAAATCATATCAGGACCTGCAAACAGCTTTAGCCCACTGTACTTCAGCAAAGAATGCTTTAAGCCTTAGGCATGGGTATTCACCAGACATCCTGACTTTTGGGAAAGCAGTGCGAGTTCCAGCCTCAGTAACATCTGACTACAACCTCCCATCCCATTTGCTTGCCGACGAAGAGACTCAAGAGGGAATTCTGTTCCGAAACAAGCTGGCCAGACGTGAAGCTGCCCGCAAAGCTTTTCACATGACAGACAATGACATGTCATTGCGGAGAGCAATCCTGCGAAGAACGAGGCCAGATAGAGGCATGTACCACCCTGGAACTTGGGTCATGATGTGGCGCCAAACGCCAACAACACAGGGATGGTTTGGACCTGCACGAGTGATCCAACAAGAAGGTCAACACTGTGTCTGGTGTAACCATATGGGAAACCTCATCAAGATATCCCCAGAGCACATTCGTGAGATCAGTGAACAAGAGAAAGAACAAATCCCACAGAAGCTACACCCAATCCAAGATCTTGAATTAGAACAAGAACCAACAAGGGGTACGAGAAGACAAACCATTATAGAGACCATAGAAGTACCCGAAGTCCCCAATAACACCCAGGAATCAGGACAGTCTCAGGGAAGCATTGTTCGACCTCCGTCATCCACTCCGGAAGAACAACCAGATCAAGAGCCAAGTGAGGGACCAGCCTCAGGGTCACCTGATGATGCCTCTGAACAAGCTGCCGAGATAGATCCGGCAAACGTGCCAATACCGACGGACTCAGGTGATGAGCTTGTGTGTGACCACCTGCTATGTGTTGAAGGTCACGACGAGAACTCAACAGACCCTGACGGTCATGTCGGTTGGAAGTATGAAGCCGCTGTAACTGAGCAGGACATCAAAGCATGGAAAGAATCAGAACATCCGTCCGAATACCTCCTAGTAGCAACGAGTGCCAAACGTGACCGAACTGAGGTAAAGCTCCATCAACTGTCTCAGGAAGAACAAGAGCTTTTTAGGCAAGCGAAAAACAAGGAAATCCAGAATTGGCTTGATACAGGCACGGTCAGTCGCATCTTCAGACATCAGTTGAGCCCGCAGCAAATCTTGCGATGTCGATGGATTTGCATATGGAAACCACTCGATGAAGAAAACGCTCAGACGACCGAAGTGAATCAAAAACCCAACCAAAAGACGCACAAACCGAAGGCTCGCCTAGTAGTTCTTGGTTATCAAGACCCCCAATTAGAGACGATCCCGAGAGACAGCCCTACTTTGGGAAAACAATCCAAGATGCTTCTACTCCAATTAGTAAGTTCAATGGGATGGACACTGAGAAGCTTCGACATCCGTGCTGCCTTCTTGCAAGGCAAAACGCAAGAAGGTCGAACCCTAGCCATCGAGCCGGTTCCGGAACTCAAAACAGCATTGAACCTGAAAGAGAATCAAGTATGCAAACTCGAAAAATCAGCCTACGGGTTGATAGATGCCCCATTTTTGTGGTATAAGGAGTTGGACCGGACCTTGAGAGAACTGAACTTTGTCCCAGCACCTTTCGACCCATGTGCATACATCTTGTATCAGAAAGATCAACAGCTTCCATCAGGGATTCTAGGTGTCCATGTCGATGATGGCCTGTGCGGTGGCGACCAGTTCTTTGACCAGCAAATTGCTAAGTTGGAAGCCAAGTTTCCATTCGGGAGCAAGAAGACAGGTCAATTTACATTTACTGGCGTAGATATCGACCAAAACCCAGATAAAAGCATCGTCATGTCCCAAGGAAAATACATCAGCAAGATTGAACCAATCCATATGAGTGCAAACAGGCGAACATGCCTGACGGAGCCAGTGACTTCCGAAGAGAAACACGGTCTTCGAGCATTGATAGGAAGCCTTCAATACGCAGCAATAAACACCAGACCTGATTTGTCAAGTAGGTTAAGCTACTTACAGAGTGAGATAAATAAGGCAACAGTACAAACTCTGCACGACGCAAATCGGGTCCTTCATGAAGCCAAACGGTACAAAGACACCCATATTCGAATCCAGCCAATTCCCATCAAAGACCTGAGGTTTTTGATGTTCTCAGATGCATCCTTTGCATCAGCCAAGAGCCCGGAAAGCCATACAGGAATGATAATCTTGGCAACTCATAAAGACATCATGGAAAACTATCAGTGCCCAGTCAGTCCTTTGTCTTGGGGGTGTAAGAAAATCCAGAAAGTGGTGACAAGCACCCTATCAGCTGAGACCACATCACTACAAACGAGCTTGGACCAATTATCATGGTTAAGATTATACTGGACCTGGCTTCTAGATCCCAAGACAAACTGGCGACAGCCCCAAAAGGTGTTCCAAAATATTCCACCACCAGTGTCTTCAACCACACACTTAGCACAAATGCTCCCGAAGGCAGTGGCAGTCACAGACTGTAAATCCCTCTATGATCTTGTGACTCGAACCGCCCAACCGAACTGTCAGGAGTTTAGGACACAACTGCAGGCCAGGGCGATCAAAGATCTTCTCTCAGAGGGGGTGACTTTGAGGTGGGTACACACAGGGGCTCAGCTTGCAGACTCACTAACCAAGGTAATGCAAAACCACTTCTTGAGATACACCTTGCAACAGGGTCGTTATCAACTTAATGACGAGCTGCAAGTATTGAAGCAAAGAGCAGATCATCGAACGAGAGTGCAGTGGTTGTCATCCGGATGCCCAGCCGATATGAAGCCCACAAAAAGTTTTGAAGATTTTTTGGGAGTGTGAATTTTCAGTTGTGAACCATTCAGCATGTCGAGAGCTCGGCCATCGCACTTCCCTTTCCGAAGCCTTTTCGGGCACGAGTCCGTTGGGTGGTGAGGGTCAGGGCCCTACAAGAGGCCGTTGAGCCATAGCGTGAGGACACGCTCGGTTGCTTGGCGAGGACGCCAATTTCGTTCAGGCAGTGGCGGAGGAAAAGGCCGCTTCTGAGGTGCTGTGGGCACCAGCTGAAGGTCGAAGGGCTACCAGTGTGGGCAATCCACATATATAATATATCTATATGTATATTATATGTATATTTAGTAAATACAAATCAGCAAATCTTTTGACTTGTGCAGTTGTGCAATCCCACTCGAAGCCTATTCAAACTATATGGCCCCTGGAATACGTTCGTTGGGAACTCGGTCTTTTCATTGCTCAGGTGACTCTCTTGAGACTTTCCCAAACACCTGGCCTTGACATGCCGCTCCTTGGATGAAGAGTGGAGTCAATGCCATTCAGAGAATCCACTACCATGAAATCCACCCCTGCACCTTGAACTCAACAGGAACACGTAAAGATATCATTTACTTTTAACCGAGCAAGTTAAGCATGTTTTATCCGCAGTCCAGGTGCAACGAGCTACTAGCCAAGTGCAGCATCAAGGCTGCGGCGTCATGAACCATGCGGCCTCATGCGGTCATGCTCATTGTGTCCACACTTTGGGGCTATTCGCAGGCAATGGTGGAGAGTGGAGTCGTTATATATGCCTGCGTATCTGTGGCAGTACGGCTCCCAAGAACCCTCCAGTATGCTCCAAGAGGTGTTTCTGCGGTAGCTAAATTTCTGTTTTGCTGCCAGCATGCTGACTTTGCCATAGCCAACCGGTCAAGGTAGCAGGCCACGCTATCAACTGGGCGGCCGGGGAGCCCAAGTTGCGACACTCACTTCAGAGGGCGTACTTCAGATTGTGCCGAGGAGCTGGTCTTGCCGCTACTGACAGCCTGGCTGGCTTTGTGGGCTGTTCGGCATGGTGTAGGCCAGAGCCTTCTCGTGACTTTGGCACACTTGATGAGAGCTTTGCGTGTTCTTCTACTGGAAAGTTGTGTTTGCAGGCATTTGCTTTGAATTGGCATCTGCTGAGCTGGCACGAAGAGCCACACACAAGGCAAGACACTTTGCAATGCTACAGTTTCATAATGTTTCATGTGGCAGGATATTGCTAGTATGTTGTTGACACACTTCCATGAGCTGCAGGGCCTGCAGGGCATCGCGGCAGCAACAGCGCAAGCCCCTGCCAGGAGCCTGGACCCATTCCTTTGCCATGTGCGCTTGATTTGAAAGGGGTGCTCACCACCTGGAAAACCATGAAAGACCAGATATGCCCAACGCCAATGACAGGTTCTTTTGATTCATACATAAGGGATAGACGCTCTTTTCTTTCATAGAGGCCAGCCATGCAATGCTTGCGATTGTGGGAATCGGTGCCCATGGAGCTTCTAAGATATCCACATTAGCACATTGCCAAGGCCAATGACCAATGTACAAAGTGCTCGAATCGGCATACTGCAGATTCCAAGTTTTGCCGCAGATGCGGCACAAAAAGAACTACGCAGGAGTGCCTGTCATGTAATGTCGTGGAATACAACATCACTGAATGGAACACAAAGCAAATGAGACACTGAACAGACTTGATAATTTCAAGACATCCAGCTCGTGCCTTGGGAGAATTGGTCATGTGTCTGAAGGAGTCCACCATATCGCAAGATGCGAAATACTGTGCCTCTTTGATCCAGTTCCAGGATTTCTCTGCGCGACAGGTGCGGCCGGCAGTTGGAAAACCTGAGAAGCAGAGCCAGTCACTGTCAGTGACATCAGCTTGCTTTCATGGAAATCGTTTGACCCAAGCATATTCACTATTATATGTATATATATATATATATATATATTAAATGGAAGTTTTTGATGGCTTTCCAGACAAGCAGTGGGCTGTAGTGAGTTGCTCATTTTAGCTCAAACACTTCTGTGAACGTAAACCTTCCAGATCACATCATTTCTCCAATTGCAGAACAGTTGGGGCTTGAATGTCCGTTGCAGAATCTAAAGAAGTTGCGGCTGACCAGCATTGGCATCTTTTTCCGTACCTGCGAGGCCAGTGCAGAGCTTTACATCCCGTTTTCGCTTTAGTTCGATTTTTGTGTTTGGGAGGGATATATATATATATTTTTTTAAACAGTGGCCATAAATAAATGAAGTTCAAAAGTTTGGACAGCACAGCACGATAGAGAATCTGATTGTCACGTGTGTGCTCAATGTTTCCTTCTGCCTATCATGAACTCTCTAGTCGCAAGATTTCGCAAGATTCCTTTTTCTGATCCATTTGTGATCATTTGTGGCGCTATGCGGTTCCTTAGATGAGCTGGAAGGTGCTACCCGTAGCTGTGGGGTTGTCCCTCTGGTGTCTGGGCGGGCAGTTGTGCACTGGTTTTCTGGCTTGAGGCTTAGTTTGCTGCTGTTGCGGGGAAGTCTTTCCAGTCTCTTTTTCAATCTTTCGACTGCTCCCAGCTTTGGACTTTGAGGTGGGTGTTCTTCTGGCAATCACCTGGGAGATTATACATCCTGCTCGAATAGACGATTTGAAGGGATATCCAAGGCAGAGAGGGTGTGATGGATCAATTGATCAGAAGTAGCTCAGCGAATCCCTCATTTTCGATTTCCAGTTGAACGCTGTCACTTGTTTGACTTGTCCCTGGGATGCTAGGGACAGCATAAGCTTTCGGCTGTGGAATGTGGCAGAGCGAGGGCCAGAGCCCAAGCGGTGAAGAACTTGTGGCACAAACCTGGATTGCAATGATATCTTCTTGTTTGGTATTATCATTTTCATCCGTTTTCCTCCATAGCTAACTAAAGCTATGGGATTTTCATTTGTTCATGATTTGCGGGATATTCAAAGGTTCGAGTGTGTGCTATGGCCAATTTATGGCACCTTCGCACCACTACACTTGGCGGTCACTCGGATGAAAATTCGTTGCCGCACCCATGTCACTCAGGGCTGGGAGGGTGCTTCAAGTTGCACACATTTCCTTGATTTAGACCTCTGTCAGGACCCAACATGCGACCACAACGAGGAAGAGGCTATGCTAGATAGCCTCATGCTGCCAGCCTGGTGCGCCTCCCAATGAAGGATTCATGCCGTCATGTCAGCCAAGTTTCCAATTAGCAATGGACATTTGGGCCGACTGCGTTCTGGTTTGAAGGTTAGAAGGAAGCGCTTGATTCAATCTAATCAAAAGGTCGGTCTTCTTTTGCACATAGTTTTCAGGAGAATCCTACCCCATTGTTTGCTGCACTTGCTCCGAGGTGTTGTCTTCGATGTTTGTACATCTTCATCTTGTGGATATGGACGCTCTTCAGTTTGGGTTCTAAGTCATCTTCGGCTCTCAATGGCTCTCCCATTGTATTTTGTATGTTTGATTCATAGCCCTGTCCGGCTAAGATTCCCAGAACTTCCCAAAGTTTCCGCATTTTTGGAGCTTGCCCGATCCTCAAGAGCCACTCGCAGTTCATGCGGCGACAAACAAATCAGCTCAAAGCCGGCCTTCCATACGAACTTCGGATCAGGCAGGACTTGAATGATCCACGGCAATGGCAATTGCTGATTGCCTGGCTGGAGCCTCAGCATGAAACCTTTATAATGCATGCCTTTATACATTTTACAAACACCTTGACGATTCAGGGAATCTTGTTCTCAGGTGCTGGGTCATTTCTGGTGCGCTTGCGGTGGCCCAAGAAACCTTACTGTAAGACTATAGCAGTTAGAGTTCAGCCACATACTTCAAAAACAATGTGGAAATTCATTGTTTGCGCACCCTACCAGAGCATGTTCCAAGAGATGTGCTTAAATAAGGCAGCTGTTGCCTTTCCAGCTCTGTGTTTGCGAGCGCACAGAAGAAGGTGCCGAGTGGGATATGTTTGTGCTCGATATTCGACTTCAGTCTCATCTGCCAGTCTGTAAGTCTTGTGTCAGCTGGAGACTCCGCAGGCATTTTCAGCAGAGCCAAAGGACACCACAGACTAGACAAAAGAATCAACACAAAGAATACGTCACTGATGTCTGGGTAAACATGACTCCCAAGAGTTCCAAATCTCGAATTCGCGCTGATTTCAGCCAGTCATCACGCTTCTTCACTGTTGTGCATCGGGTACGTGGAAAGAAGATGACTCTACATGATGTGATTGCCCACTTGCCAAACATTTTGCGGCGGAGTATTTATTCAGTTTCCTTCCGCCATGCAGCCTTTCTTGTCATTATTGCTGGCTCTTCATGTTTCGTTGTCCACAGGCTGGGATGAGTTGCATTGTGTACAGAATGGGCACAGGGCGCGGCACTGCGGCTGGAGCCTGTACAGTCTCGCACCTACTTGAGGCAACAGCTTTCAGAAGTGGACGGATGCCCATGGCAAAGTCTATCAATCAGAGGAGGAGCGCCAAGAGAGCTGAATATGTGGGAAGACCATTTGATGTTCTTTTTTCCTTCTCGTTACTGCCAACGCAGGAGAGGCATTCCCGCTCATTGATTTATGCAAAGAATCAGTTGTTGGCCAGAATCTCAGGTTGGTTTCATGTCGTAGATTGAGAATCGAAACAGGGATGTGCTGCTGTCAAGGTGGAGAAACTGTCCGTTGCAGACCCTGATGTGGTTTATGATATCTCTGGCCCTTTTGCTGACTTGGAGACTTCCGAGTTCACTTCGAAGTTGATGTCCAAACGTGCCTTAGAGTACAAGCGAAATCCGTGAGGCTGTTTTGCTTGCCTTTCAAGTAGCACACAGTTTGTGCACTGGATTCGAATCTTTGGCCCATGAAACCCTGGGAAGTGTGCAGCGACAAGGCGAAGCGTGTTGAGCTAGCCTGTTCTTCATGCATTCGTGGTCACATTTGGTCTTGCTCATTAAGCTCTTGCTTCACTGAGGCACGGTTCCACAGATCTTGGAGGAGATATTCACGTCGCTTCGCGACGGTAACCGCCCGCACCGCATGGAAGGGGCCAATATTTCCACCGAACATAGCCCCGGAAGTGCCCCCCCCCTCTCCAACGTGGCCGAGCATTGCTCTTTTGAAGGCTTTCCCAAAAAGTCTGGGCACCACATGAATAGGGCGAGCGCTTAATTGAAGAAACGTGGTGAGCTTTCCTGCGTCCAGTAGCCGAGTAGCGTTTAGCTAGCCCTTTCTGAATTAAGTAGGCACCGACTTCATCAAGTAAGGGTGAGGGGAACATGGACCAGAAAAGAACAAATACAACGCCTCTGAGTGTTCTGCAGCATGTTTTCAGGAGCTTCGTGAACACTCAGATCAGCAGAGCTTGCCAGACTCCTTCGACTGGGAGCCGAAAGGCGCAACCATAAAGGGAGAGTAAAGGTGTGCTAAGGCTTTGTTTGGAGTCTGATAGCCTTAGCAGCAAAGCCTAGCAGGGCTCATAAATCAAGCCCCTAAACCCCTAGTTGAGGTGCCCACTGACAACACAGTTGGTGCCTACTGGCAGAATGGAGCTGAAAGTGAAATGTTGCGATGTTGCGAGAGATTCTGTATTATGCTATGCTGATACGAGGCCCACTTGTGCCAGATTGCATCCCTGAGATGCATTTGCACAAATGCATGTTCAAGTGAAAGCGACCTAACTAACCAAGACACAAGCCACGGGCAAGTGTTCGTACATTTTTTGTTTGTTTGTTTGCCACTCCTCTTATATATATTTTGGTTTGACAGTTTGACACGTCTTTTCTTACACTGATAAGAAGGGTACATGGTCCCAGATTTTCTTTCTTGTTCTCCAGGTTCCTGAAGACTATCTTTGCGTGCTCTTGACACTTCCCAGGCCTTGTCGCGCCAGTGAGAAATCAAAAAGCCTTGGGATCATGCTGGGCTGTGTCAACAGCAGAGACAGTTGAAGGCGGGCAGGAGTCGGGGTTTGAAGTGTGCTTTTGGATGTCTTGACCTATTCTTGGGATTTGGCTTATCTTCACGTTGCTGCCAGTGGGAACAGATTCAAGCCGTCTACTCTATGGTGATTCCAGCCCTGAAAATGGACATAGGCACCTCTGATCCTGAGACATACATCATTAATGCTATAGCGGAGCGCGGTGGCAACCAGGACATGTAGACTGCAAGAACGACAATTTAGGAGCACAGCTATACAAGAAATCCTGACAGCCATCAGAAGCGACCAATCTATGACGAGTTGAATTACCACAAGCTACAGTATTTGACCGAAATCAGTGGGGAATACAACACATCATGAAGGATTAGCAGAAACCACATCATTTGCCATCAAATCTCCGACAAATCTCCTGGCAGTCGTTACCTCTTCAGTATATTTCTAGTACCTCTGGCGGTTACTAAGAAAAAAGGAATGTGTTCGGGCCATATGATAAGGCACCCCTTCAAAAGGGGCCTCATAAAAGGGGCCCAAACATCTCTTGATGCTTGGTTGCTGGCCTGATGGATTCTCGTGCGTCTCGCCTTTCTCTAGGACAGCTGGCCAAGGCAACAGGCAAGCTGGTCCCGCTGTCACCAGAGCAACTGATCGAATGCGATGCTTCTTAGCTGAGACTGAGGAGACTGAGACCGCGGAAAGCTTTAGGAAGACTCACACAACTTGATTCAAGGACCCCTGCTGGAGTTTTGAACATTTCAGCACAATGAACCATGATGAGCCATGATGAAACATGATCAGGCATAAAACATGTGACACGCGTGATTGTTTTTTCTTGCGTGTGAGTGAGGCAAGTTCAGACAGCACCTGTGCAGGTGGTAAAGGCTGTGCAGGCCTTAGTAGTATATATGTTCTTCATGAATAATCGCGCAGCATAGCCGGTACTGGCAATAGTTTGAAAGCTTCCAAACGAAGCAAGGAAGATATCACTCTTATGTCGGTCCTTTCACCTGCCCATTTGCCAAATCAAACTTGACTCTTCCACACATGGGAACTCTGTGTTTCTTTCCTTATGCACGTTCATGCATAATTCATGTGATATTTGAAGACAGGAAGTGCCAAACGGGCATTTCAGCACGATTAGATTGAGGGTTGCCTGGATTTTTCTTGGATGGTAGGGCTGACTCGTTGCAAGGTGCCGATTGTGGGATGTTTGGTGGATGGCCATACCTGGCATATCAATTTCTCCAAAAGGCTGGTGGTATGTTCAGCGAAGCAGATTGGCCTTACTTCAAGGAAGGCATGTTTCCTTGCATGCCGAAAGGCGCGGTTTGCAATGCGAGTGTATACTCAGACGTGCTCGGAGCGTAGATGCTCAGAGACTCGAACACCAAATTGCGGACCTGAAGGAGCAAGGACGCTACTAGGAGCAAAGGGCATCGCTACTAGGAACAAGGACGCTACTAGGGGCTCCTGGCCGTACTACTAGGAGCAAATAGCTACTAGTAACACGAAGCAAATTGCGGCCCTGAAGGTTATAGCAAGGCCCTCTGCGGAAACCATGATGATCTTTACTGCCGAGCAAACTCGACCAAAGGCGAGGCGCGAAAGAGAGGTTACTGTAGATGAATCAATCTCTTCATTCACAAAGGTGTCGAGGGTTCTGAGATGGTTTTTGTAAGGCTGCAAGGCATGGCATTGGGACACCTTGTTTCTGTGGTCAGGCCAAGGGCCTAAGGATCTTTGTCATGCAACCAGCGGCTTCACAACACCGGTTTCTGGCTGGCGCTCCTTAAGCCGAGCCTTGTCAAAGTAGAACGTTGTTTAGACCAAAGCTTTGGTTCCTTGTACTAACATAGAACATCGGGCTTTTGAAGCGGTTGAGGCAATGAGGAAGAACTGGCAGCACAACTCATCCAGTTTGGACCGGCGTCCGTTCTGATCGTGGCAGATGGTTTGCAGTTCTATCACTCTGGTGTTTTTACAGGTCCGCCGGGCACCGTTTCTAGGGTTGCTGCTTGTCCAATTAAGATGAATATGGAAAGGACACCAACAGGCAAGTAGTACTTCAGGTGGTCTCCTTGGCTGTCAGCCTGACCCCTCGGAGGGCATCCTTGGCTTAGACCATGCAGTGCTGATGGTGGGCTTTGGCAAGGACGATCAGACAAGATTACATATGTAGTAGTTGCCAAGGGATGGATCAATGGATGAGCAAGCCTAGGGATAGTGAGATTGCTTTTGGCGTTGTCCACCCATCACCGTATCAAGCTGTGCGTTACACAGGATCACGCCCTTTTTGGCCACATCAAGCCTTATTGGAGGCGTGGTGACTGGACTGGCAACAGCTTCAGAGGGCCACTGGTGAGATGGCTTTCTTGGCAAGTGTCACTGATTATCATGGTCTATACATTTGCTTTTCCTTTGAACTTATTTGCAGATTTGTCGACACTGAATTTGCAGGCTGAAGAACTCCTGGGGCACTTCTTGGGGTGAGCAGGGCTACTTCCGCCTGGAGCGTGGCACTGGCCGTTGTGGGGTGAATCTGGCGGCCACCGTGGCGCGAGTGGAGACTTCTGTGGTCGTAGTCTGAGGACCGGAGGGGGTGTTCCGATTTGGAGCTTTCATGATGAATTTCAGATACTAGAAGACCTGTGAGATTGCTGGAGTGAAAGCAATTGGACACCTAGAGGATTTGGGTTCATGTGGAGGATGAAGCGGAGTTCCCTGCAGTGAGGAATTCAAACCTGTACATAGCGTGGCCAAATAAGTGTCACTTGTGCAATGCCGCAGGGGAGCAGCAGGGTCATGGGTGCCGACATAGATGATACGGGGCTGGGTATGGCTAGGTGCAGATTTTGCAGGTGTTCGGCATGTACAACTCCATTCTGACTGGCGAAGGGTTCAGTGATGCATTCTACTCCTTTCTCTGAGTTGGAAGAGAATTAGAAACAATAAGCTACTAGGAACAAATGCATCGCTTCTAGTAACAAGTGCCTTACTAGTAGTAACAAGAAGCTAGTAGTAATAAGAAAAACATGTTTTTCAATCGAGACAGATCTGAACTATCTCACTCTATGAAGCTGAGACGTATGGGGATGAGCGAAGCAAGCTGAGTGTATATATAAGCACGGGGCAAGGACCAGTCGAATCCTTTGCATGTGGAGCGTTGACCAAACAGCATTCCAAATTCTACCAATCCGCCAAAGAAGCAGATGCAAACTAATGAATGTATTGCCAGCATTCACTAGCTGCAAGAGCAATCTCACTGGGTCGCAATGCTGAGAAAGGAGCCCCTCTGTCAGTGATGAGTGAGCTTTGAGAGGCATCATTTCATATCATTTCACTCAGTTAGCAGCGCCTTCCAACGAATTCGATCCTTGTACTTCCGTTGCACCAGGGAGAAGTGGGCTGACATGGACTGGAAGCGCTTCGTCCGACATGAGGCCAATTGCTTCCCAGATTGTCATTCTATCATGTCAGACTTTCATGCAGCACAAACTTGAAGTGCCATGACTTACAGCTTGGCGTTGGGTTTTTCTCCGCAGGAGGATCCTTGGCGCACTGTACAGGATGTCATTGTGCAAGCCTTGTCACGGAGCTTCCAATTCACATGGGATCCATCAAGAATTGTTTTCTCCGAAAAGACACACGGGCGGATCTATTTAACATGCTTGCGCCAAGACGATGCCTTCGATGTACAACTTCAGAGAGTATGAGGGTGAGGCTCGGAAGTTAGCAGTGGGGGAAACATTGGAGATCGACTGCCTCCTGTATATATATGAGCCACGGTAAAAACATGCGAAGACCACTTTAGTAAAGAGGGGTAGGTTTGTGCACAAAACCCTGCAAAACGATAAGGTCCACCTCAAAACCGATAACTCCAGCGTTGTATATGGTCATAAGTATGCGACGAACTCAAAACGCTGTAAAACATTGTAAAACGATAAGGTCCACCTCAAAACCGATGACGTCCATTTTTTAGCTGAAGAAGAATAAGGAGTTTTGACCGTCCCTCATATATATATATATATAGTTGCAAACATATGTCATGTGCACTTATTTTTCTTCAGCCTTAACATGTTAGACATGGCGTCAGAGTACAACCACTGGCTGGAGCAGCTGCAACAGAGCCAGGATACTTTTATAGGTCTTGTCCAAGCATTTGATTTGTTGACTTGGATTGTGCTGTTCAGGGTGGCGAAGAGTCCCTTGAGGATGACGTGCCCAGACTCAACTGGGAGCAAAGTCTGCGAACACGGAGTTGTACTGTATATTAAGCATTCCAGACACAATCGGTTACCACAGCAATCACACTGCACGAAGGAGTGAGTTGATAGACTTGTTGGGGAATCGATCCAGTTGTCCATTCGCGTACACTTAGAACCTTGATGCTGTTTAACTTGCCACGATCATAGTGCGAGCACAGTCAAAAGGCCATGTAGGTGCCGACAAACCTGCATCAGAGATACCGCTTAAACCGCCGTTTTTATAGCCTGGACGAGTCCGTTTTGCTTGGAAGCATGGCTCTCACTTGATCGGTGCCTCACACACTGTATAGTTTCACCACAGTTTTCGCATCCAACCCGATTCGCTTTCAACCCAACACACACCGCCGTTTGGAAAGCCATAAGGTCTCCTCTCCTCAGCACACAAACATACAATCGCTGCACAAACCAGCTTCTAGATCCAAAACAACACATTGTGCTATTACGCTAACTGAGAGCCAACAAATCCTGCAGCGAAGCAACGCGTCTCGTCTCTGGTAATTGCAAAGATTGGTCACAATGCGCATAAGTTTTCAATTCAACACTCAAAGAAGACCTTACTGTAGGTGCGCACACGTAAAGACGCCCACTCACACAACAGGCAAGTTATATATGTACGTGATTAGCCTAGGGCCTTGCCCGTTTTCCTTGTAGTTCGTGTTTTGGGCAGTACTTGCTTGGCTTCTTGTCAGCAAATCACATCCAAGCTCGCACTGAGTGTATGCTTCCACTAGAGCCGAATGAGCTTGGAACAACTGTCCAAAAATATGGAGTGCCTTTGCAAGATTCTTTGGCAGCCTTATATGAGTTCAATCAGGCATTGCAACTTGAGTCCCTTTGCTTCCATTTTGGGCCAATTTTATCATTAGTATTCACCTTGCTGCTGCATTGCAAGTTCCTTCCGCCAGCGCCATTGTCACTGGAAGCTGAGGTGGTTGGCCTGGTGCAGGACTTCTGGAGCCTGCCTGACTTGATTGAAACATCGAACACACTTATCGACTTATCTTGCAGGATTCTCACGGGTAGTTACAATTGATTTTACGACTTTGTTGTCCTCTCCTGCTGCCCCACCCAGTGCAGAGTACCTCGGCTGTAGTCCAAGACTTAAAACGACCAGAATGGCAACATCAACGACAAGCCACATTGACAAAGAACGATGCTACAGCTCAATGATTACATCAATAGCAACCCCAAATAATCACATCAATAGCAAGCCACCTCGTCAGGACAGGTAGACAAGTGTAAAGTAACTTGCGGACATTGGTCAAAGATCAACACGAAAGTGACATGTTTGCGAGGCTCAATTGTTGTTGATACATTTTGGCACTCGTCTGTTGCCAGGGGGAGAAGGGTACATAGCTCAGCGAGCGCTTGGACGAGATGCCAGCTTGGCGCATTGCAACAGCTTATTCAATTCTTTTGCTTGTAGCATACTCCTATGCGATTGTGGTGTCTCCGCTCATGAAAGCCTAAGGTTGGAGATGTTGGAGAAAGAATACCTGCTCGGGTTCAACCCCCAGGATCCAGTATACCCAGCATGCTGTGGAATGCATCAGTAGTGGATGTTGGCCTATTGGTGTTTTGCCATGAGTTTTTCAATCCCAACATGTCTTCTTGTACTGTACTACAGCCCCCTGTCGAGAGATTAACGCATTTTCTACCAACCTAGGCAGCAACACGTCAAAGAACAGAAAAAGGCAGGCAAAGATTTGCAGATGAGGGACACCTTTTCCTATATGCTTGTAGACTTTTGTTTGAAGGATGAATTGCGAGCGGCAGTCCATGCACGCTGCGCAACTTGCTTCTGATCAAGACCAAAAGAACACACACACACACACACCTGACAATGTATTGCCCGCCTGATACGCTAGCTGTGGGAGAAGAACAGATCCCCTAAACCGCCAAAGGTGGAGAAGTCTTCAGTTTTGAAGGGCCTGGTAGCATCATCCGGTCTGACAGGCTACCGCATGGACCCTGAAACATATTCAGGTGGCTTGTCGGCAAGACAGCTGTGGCAAGATTCAGAGAACGGTCATCCATTTGAGTGTGAACAGAATCTTACACTAACACTTCCCCCCTGATTTTCGTTTCACAGAGTCTCTGCTTGTGCTGCCCTTGTGCTTTGGCTCATGGCCTGCTTGGACACTGAGAACATCCTCCAAGAGAAGGGGGGTCACGTCTCCATGTACCGCGACGCTCGTTTGGGGTTTGCATGGAGGGCCGCATGAGCAACTTAGCCAAATTCAATTGCGGTTGAATTGCCAACGTCAACTATTGTGAGCTTCCCTCTTGCCTTTGCAGCATGCTTGGTAGGGTGGATGGTAATGACATTATCAGGTCATATCATGTCTAGTTGCCAGTGCGAGGGAGGTGAGGAAACATAAATACAACAACAACCTTCTCTGAGTTTCATGATTCCCTCCTTGTTCAAGGTCAGATCTTGACTTGTCCACGTCGGTCAAGGGCAAAAGCCTTAACCGTGACGAGCGCGAGGCAGGCGTGTTCTTTCAGATTCAGTATGCACATCAGTGTTGTCCTTGTTACTAGTAGCCTCTAGCTACCAGTAGTAATGCACTTGTTACTAGTAGTGATGCACGATGCACTTGCTACTAGTAGTATTGCACTACTGTGTGCTAGGTTGGCAGATGCAAGTTGGACTTCATTTCAAATGCTGAGCATGTCGAAACGAGTCCTGCAGCGAACCTCTCCTTCCACGAAACAGGCCAAACGCGAAACCAAATACAGACGACACAGACCTGCAAGTTTGAACATGTACTCCGTCCACCAGATGAACCAACCACTAAATGAAAGAGAACGACGTAAGATGTGCTTCCATGTGCCCCACACAAGCAGAAGCTCACAGAAGCTCCTGTCTCTATTGTGTTCAATTTTTGATGTGCCTTCGTTTGGTGTTCGGTCCACTTGATAGGAGAGTTTGAGATCAACGTGAACAATCACAACAATCGAGACAAGGCGGACGTTCCCTTCAAGGCAAGCCTTGTTCGTCCCGCTCAAGTCTTTGAGAGGCCTTGTGCGGCCTTGTGCGGGGTGTACGAAAGTCATGTTGCCCGTTTCTGACGCGACCGCTTTTGAATCCAACCAATACAACTGACTGGCAAAGATCCGGTGAGGTGATTCTGCGGAAAGGAGGTAGTGACGTGGCTGAGTATGATGCCATATGGCCCAAAACTCGGAAGCCAGGGCAACATCTAAAAGCAACTTGTCCGCAGCTAAGTCTGCCTGTGGCTCAAGGTTGGGAACTGCTGAAGCCACAACTGTTTTTTTTTCTCTGGAAGAGACCCTGTAAGATGACCCTATGGTCCCTATGGTCCATATGATGATGAATATCTTAACGGATGATAACTTGGCCAGCTGCTACAATGAACCACCGATGAAGTGTTTGGGATTACAGCCAAGAGCTCGGGATAGTTTCCCGCAAGTCACCAGTCATTCTTCGCTTCTTCAGGTGAAAACATCCCTTGACACGTTTGGTCCAGTAGCACATGATGGCATAATGTCAGCAGCTTGTGCGTGGATGTGGCTTGAGGTATGCTTGGTCAAAGTGGAGCCACAGGAGTGGTGCCAAATATTGGCAACTCAAGCCATCAATTCGCCACAAGCCTTTGTTTTCAAGAGGTTTTTGCATTGTTGTCACATGTTGCCCACAGTTCACCATTCTCATTCGCATCATTTTGCAGGAAGCAGGCTAAACAGAACTGATGTTGAAAGCGCCCAGCTTGAGTTTCCCTAAAAATCTAGGATCCAAATGGAGCGCTTCTTCAAGGAAGCGTCCTGTACCTACTAGCTACCTCTCCCTTACTCAATTAAGTAGGGAGGGGGGGGTGCAGGCCTTTAAAAAAGGTAAACCTTTCCCAAGTGGGGCGTTGATTTCGCTCTAGTTCCTGTCGATTTCGCTCCGTCTTCAATTTTTCTATGAACCATCTCCTCCCACATTTGGCCCATCAAGTTTTTGCTCCAGGACCTGTTGAGCACGAAGAAATAATTTGTGCTATGCATTTTGCACATAGAGAGACCACAAAGTCTGGCCATTAGAGAAATCAGAAATTGAGCTTCGGAACTGAGCACGCCCTCTGAGCCAAAATTGAAAGTTGTCTTAAATTGTCAGCATTTCTTCGCAAATTGTCAGTTCTGCGGCAGACGTACCTATACAAAAGTGGATGTGCCCGCAAAATGCGGTGATCCAAAGGCCAATGTGCCTTGGCTTTGCTGCCTTGCTAGTTAGCACCAAGTCTTTCGAACCAAAATGATTGAGATTTATATAATTAGATGCAGTTGAAGCATGATTTGTCACCCGTTCCTGCCCCGGAGTTGAACTGAGTCAGTGAGTGAGGTACTCAGAATCGGACACCCTCGAGCTACTTCTGCGCTGTTTGGCCAAGAAGGCTGAGAGGTCGGCGAAGCGCCGCTGATTTTTCAGGGTTCTTGATTTTACGTTAACATTTTGTGAATTAATGTATGAATCATAGTTCATATCACAGTCGGTTTGCATGAAACACAGGGCCCCAGGTCTCATAAAGCCTTTCAATCTTGAAACAAAGGTGCAAAGGCGGCATGCAAGATCTAGTCAGAGATGTGTGCAAAGACAAGTAGCATCGTCCTGTTTTGTGTAGGCCTGAGATTCTCAAGACGGAATGCTGTATTGGCTTTCTGCGCATCACCAGTTTCCTTATCCTCAGCCGTCGGCGGGGTGAAGTGCTGTTTCTTCTTTGCAGGAAGACTCTCACCTTTGTGGTGTATGGCCTGCAAAAGGCACCGACTGCGAATAGAGAGCCAACGTTATTATGTTTTTTTGGGTGTGTGTGTGTGTTTGCGCGGGACACTCGCACATATGTCATGTACGTGGGAGGCTCCATATGTTACAGCTGTGGCAGTTCCTCAATGTTCCCCACAAAAGCAAGTTCTGAATACAGCAATTCACATTGACATACATCATCATAGTAGTCTGGCATAGAGATGAAGACTTCTTCCTTCCAGATGGCCGTTCCCTTTGTGGGATGGAACCTTGGCCTGCTGAAGGAGGCGCTTGAGTGCAATAAGAGACAACTTGTTGTAATAAGATGATCTGTGTACAAGTATAAGTACCATTGCACGGAGTACCATTTTGATTGCAATGATTACAGAGAATTACAATCTGTTTTGACGCCATCTCTCTGGAACAGGTGGCCGAGATGGTCCTTGATGCAATGCCTGCAGGACACCCGCTTGCTCTTTTTCTTCATTCGAGCTAAGCTGAAGCTCGAGCACATGCGATACTGCATCAAGCTTTCAGCAGCATCAAATGCAAGCCCTTAAGCCTTCTGCATCCCGTGACCCTGATTCGCATGTAGGGAGAGGAATTGAACGGACACCTTTTACAACGCTTCCAGCCTGCCTGAATCTCTGCAAGTTTGGACCAAGCGACGAGGCGGTTGGACTTACCGGTGGACTGAGGATCAGCCTGCTTTGATGCGTCCATTTCCTAGAATTGAAGATGTTGCAAGTCGGAGTTTGCCAAGACTAAGAATGGTATGCATCTACTGTCTAGATTCTTTCCACAGAATTACGGCATGCGGTGTTGCCTCAAAGCCAGCCATGTGAAGCAGTTCTGATGGCTTGACCGGCGCAGGTGGGGCTAAGCGTTTATAGACCAAGAAATCAAGTACGCACGAGACTGAAACTAGCGGTGCATCTTTGAGTCCAAACCCGGGACTGACAGTTCATTTTTTGGATCAAGTACTTCAAAAGGAGCAAAGCTAGATTTGCAAACACATCAGTTACAAAAAGTGTGCTACGGCGAGAGACCTTTGCTATGGGATGGTGATTTCCTTCTGTATTTTCCATCTCCAACTAGAGCCAGTACGTATAAATGCCACACCCTTGACAGTACCATTCTATGCTGCAAGATAATGTTGAGTGATGGTCAAATGCCATCCGCCACATTGCCAAGCCTCAAAGCCTGAATCCATACTCACGGTCGGGTTTTGATTTCGGCCCAAGTTCTGTTATGTCGTGTCTTTGGCAGAGTGACAGCTACAACAAGACTCAACCCTCAATAGTTCTTAATGCGAGAAGATGAACATAAATTCGAATTTCACATCTGTATCAAAGCCGTTCCTCGCTCTGTGAAGAAGCCAGTTTCAGCAGAGCAGATCTGCTGCAATGGATTCGCCACCTCCATCTTCCAGGCTACTGTTGAGTCAATGAATCAAGAAGTGCAACTCGCAAAGTGGCAAGAGGCCGGCTGATTTCTCAATTTCCTTGGCAGGGTGTATGAGAACATTTTCCAGTCGTTGCCAATTATCCAAAATGCAGCTCCACCATCACCTCCAGAGCCTTTGTCCTGGCAAGATGACGTGGGACTAAGCCTTTGCTTCGATACATAGCTGCATCAGCAAAGAACGAGCGAGTCATGCTTGTCCCTTTCAACCTCAATTGAGTTAGACTGAACAGATCCCAAGTATTCCCAAGTTGATTCTCAGGTAGCCATTCTCACCTTGACTGCTGTGGCCAATGTGTTTTTCTGCATTCCGAGACGCTCAGACCCGGCATCGCCCGTGACTCGACCGGGAGCAGCATGCAGCATGACGGGTGATTCGGTGGTTGATGGCGCCTTGAGGACTCGAGGGGGTTGGGGTCGGGCTGCTCCAAGCTTCGAAGCTTCGTCGCATCCAAGGCCGCTTCTGAGGGGGTCTCGGAGGCGCAACAGGGACTTCGACAGAAGGAGGGGCGGGTTGACACCCATGCGCTGACCGGACTTAGAGGATTTGCGGCCTTGCACCTTGGAATCAAGACAGTCCAAAGTTGCTCTTGGACGGATAGATGGCTTAACATTTTTGAGTTGGAGGTTGACAGCAGTGTACTGGTAAAATGATAGACACCGTTAATTTGGAGTTCCCCAAACAGACGCGGCTTTGAGCGGACCTGTATCAAGCGGTGCCCCAAGTTGTCCAAGGCATGTTGCTCTGGGTCATTATTGCGCGATCTCGCCGGTCCATGTGGACTTGATTGGTGGTGCTTCCATGAGCCTCTCGGTCTCACGGTGCCGCGCCTTCTGTGCCTTCCACCTGGAGCCGGTAAATGTTTGCATGCTTCTCATTACAGAATGCACTGAGAAAAGTGACTCATGGTGACTTACGTTGATGCAGGCCTATGATTTGGGTTTGCATGCTGCTCATTGCTTGAATATTCTTATTTACTTTAAACTGCTTGCTTGGCCAACAAACAGTGGCGACAATTCGGAAGGAAGTCTCCAACAATGCCATCGGTTTGAAGTAAAGCAGGAAAAGATAGGAAAAGAACTAGTTATATAGACAACCGATAATTCTGTAGCGCGCTCTCATTTGCAAACGAGGTTTCTTTTACCTCCTGTCTGGCTTTGTCATGACTCTTGGTTATGCGAAAGATTTAGTAGCAGATTCTCGGCTGGCAACTGGGGGATCTGAGTTGACACCCGAACAACCCAACCGATGCTTTTCGATTGTTACAACACCGTGATTGTAAGCAAATGGATCCTACTACTTTTGCTTGTCGATATTCATACTAAATGGGGTATGCCGCCCCAACAGCCTGCCCAGGCTGATAGCAGCAGCAACCTCGCCAACTTTAACAAGCGGCGCTTTTGGCGAAACCGATTTGCTAGGCCGATTTTGTCGAACCGCATTTGAGCGAGCATGAGCTTTTCTGCGTCGGTGGGTGGTGGTGGCCTGCTTACTCAATTAAGTAGGCGCCTACTTAACTAAGTAAGGGCGGGCTAAAGGAATAAAGGTCATCGAAGGAGTGCATGGGACGCTCCAATCTCTTTCGTCGAAAAGGGACAGCCCAACGAACGCCAGGCTTTTCCCAATGTACATGCTGACAAACATCGTGTACTTTCTGGTCCTCCACTTCAGTTGGCAGGCTTTATGTCATTGTGTCAGCATTTGCAACATGTATTCTTCCTGCAAAATCACATGCCTGTCCCATAAAGACTCATCTCTGCAGGGTCCGGGGATGCTTTCATCGACAAACTTTGACTGGAACCTGGCCTTGACTTTCTTGGGATTGAACATGTGGATCTATCCTTTGGATGCCTTACACTCAGTCTTTGAAACATGCCATTAGCTCTGCAGTGTCCTTTGAATGGTCAAGTTGCTGAGGCCTGGCTGCCTACAGATGCCGTGTGCTGTCAACATCAGGTAGCTTTGCCAAGCAATTTTGTTACCTGGACGGTGCCGTAGCTGCACTTTAACATGTTTCATTTTGGGTGAGGCCATGACTTGGTTGAAGCAAAGGTGCAGACGATGGCAGTGTTCTACATTGTATTTCCTTACATGCTCCCTTGGCTGAAAGCGGTGAAGAGACGCCGACTTGTCATCCATATGCTCTTCTGGCTGCAAGCCGTGACTTTCCTATCCATAGCCACCTGGATGCGTTGGTGGGCTTGCAGGTCTGCATGCCTGTATCCAGTTGCCATTGCACACATGGCTTTCATTAGATCTTTATGAGGTTTAGACCTGGCATAAAGCATTTGCCAGGTCCATCCCCAACCTGCTCCAAACTTGCATGCGACTGTGGGATTTGTTTAGTCTCACCATTTGCACGTCCAAAGGTCTCATTCGGAGTTTTCGCACTGAAGAACTTCAATGTGGGTTACTGGAGTGCTCGGGCTTGGCCTTTGAGCCGTATCCCTGTCTTTGCCATGGGATGCCTTGCAGCAGTGGAGCGAATTCATGGTGGAGGCCCAGGGACCTTGTTAAGTGCTTTGTTTCAAAGACTAATACTCATCAACGGATCAACCTTGACCGCTTTCTTGGAGCTCTTCGTTAGAATCCGAATTGCCTGACAAGCAGTGCAACAGTTTTGGACAAATTAACGTTTCAAACTACCGAGTTGATTTTAACATACACTAGGTGATCCGAAAAGGGACCTGATCAGACATGCAAGAGCATTAGATTTTGCTAGCAGCTGTTGCTAGGAAGGTGACGGGGGATGTATAGTTTTCCAAAGAACCTAGGAACCAAATCATTATGGCAAGAAGCCTGAAGAAGCCTGAACCCTTCTGCATCCTGGTCCCTGGTGCCAAAGAAGCTACTTATATAAGCTTAGTATCTGACATTCTTACTTTCTTCTCCCTAGTAGCTTCTTGTTACTAGTAGCGATGGCCTCGAACCTAATAGCAATGGCCTCACCTCCACCTAGTAGCATCCTTGCTCCTAGTAGCGATGCCCTTTGCTCCTAGTAGCGTCCTTGCTCCTAGTAGTAAGGCCAGGATCCCCTAGTAGCATCCTTGTTACTACATTTTTAAGCCTAGCAAAAAAACACAGAAGCCCTGAAGCTCCTTTCTCAGCCTTTCTCGACCAGCAGGCCATGTGACCTGCCGCTTTCGCACTGCCGATGCTGGCGGTGAAGCCAGAAGATGGGGTTGGCGTGCCTCCGTGCTGGGTGCATGCGTCTTGCAAGAAAGGTTCAAGACGATCCAAAAATCCTCTGGAATCCTCTGTGGAGACCTCCAGGAGTCGTCCATCACATCATGTAAAGCATCATGCCGTACATGTAATAGAGCCTTGACATTCCTTGACAATTAATTTGATTGGCCCGAAGTTAAACTGTTCCCTCACGCTGGTGTCGAACCCGCGTGAAGCTGCATCACATTTAGATGCGTTCTGGCATCAGAGCCAGTGAAGCATAGAACGACACAGACACATTTGTATAACAAAGGCTATGTCCTCATCCTGACTGCCGGTGTGGTACTGAACGAGGCATTTTGAGTTCGTGAGTGCCTCCGGTTTGAGAGTTAAGGAATGCTTTCAGCAAGAGACACATAGAGTTAGTTGATGTCGATGTTAAATGTGAGTACAGCTCAAAGCTTCCATTCTTGGATGGCCTATTGCAGGTTCCGGTCAAATCTGCCACTTTTGCACGACTGCGTGACCCTGTCATTCGATCTCTTTTGGAGGTGGGCAAAGCCAATGCCTCTGTGAGCAGTTTGATGGTCAGTAGAATTGAGGCACTGGTGCCACTCTTGTTCATCGACCTCATTTTGTGGCTTCACAAAATTATTGCGCTTGTCAAACCTGCCATGCTCCCTGAGCGCTCACCTGCTCGCTCACCTTCTTGCTATCTTGGAACTGGAAGGGAAACACACACAAACATAATTGGTGTTGGCTCTTGCTAGTAATGGTTCCTTGATGTGTGTTTGTGCGATTTGATTTGATTAAGGGCATTGACCCATTGTGGAGAGAGTGGCATCCTGGCCCGTGTTTGCCGGAGCAAGCCCATGGAATGGATGGGATGCTCGACAACCAACCACAGAATTTAGATTCGAAGTTTACCCAACTGAAGTGGATAAAGTCGAGTTCCGCAACTGCACAGGATTCCGCAACTAGGATTCTGCAACTGTTTGGTCGGATTCCGCAACTGGGATTCCGCAACTGGGATTCCGAAACTAGGATTCCGCAACTAGGATTCCGCAACTAGAATTCCGCAACTAGGATTCCGCAACTAGGATTCCGAAACTAGGATTCCGCAACTGTCAAGATTCCGCAACTAGGATTCCGCAACTAGGATTCTGCAACTGGGATTCCGCAACTGGCGTTCCGCAACTAGGATTCCGCAACATTGTGGACTCCCTCACTAGGATCCCGCAACTTTGTGAATGATGAGGGATGTCGAGATCACACGATGGGGACAAGGGGGGGTTGGGGGGTGGGGGGGTTGGGTGGGGGGCTAATGACGTTGGTTTGGATGTGCTTCGAAGGTGGTGTCACACGCACACACGCTATCGCATGATGTGGAGATCACCAGCTGCAAGTTTCAGAAGGCAAGTTGCAGAATCTGACTTTCCAGCTTCAGAATACCAGTTGCAGAATCTGACTTTCCAGTTTCAGAATACAAATTTCAGAATCCCAGTTTCAGAATCCTAGTTTCAGAACCCCAGTTTCAGAATACTAGTTTCAGAACCCCAGTTTCAGAATACCAGTTTCAGAATCCAAGTTTCAGAACCCTGGTTTCAGAACCCAGTTTCAGAACCCTAGTTTCAGAATCCGACCGATTAGTTTCCGAATCCGGCTCTAACCCAACTGAAGTTATGCACGGGGTAGGCTTTCGGGGCAGCTTTTCAGTAGATGTTCATGGTTCAATGTGCATAGCAGCATAGCGCAAACACTTTGAACCAAGGAGACATTGCAATGTCTTTCTACATGGTTCATTTCAGTGTGATTCTGATTGTATCGATGTGTACCTTGGCTGCAAGGTCTGTGAGGGTGACAAAGTGACAAAGTTTCGATTCTTTTGCACTTTCTTTACTTGACATTGCTCGCCCTTCCTGCGATAGAGTGCATGCCCAGTTGTGCCGCAACACTTGCAAGCCGTCTCTTGGTGGATGGTCGTGGGAAGCTTTGCGCTGGCGATGCTCCTGGGAGACCTTGTTGCACTTGCGATCGTGTGCGCCTGTTTTGCATTCGTAGTAATCCGCAAAAATCACAAAGTCCAGTAATGTTGACTCTTAGGATTTAAGAGGAAATCAATAGGAATTAAAAGGACATCAATAGGAACTAAAAGGACATCAATAGGAATTGAAGGGAAATCAACAGGAAATCATGATTGTAAAGGCATAGACATTATTCAAGAAGGGGTTGATATTAATCAAGATTTCTAGTGTACTGGGCCGGCTACCCTCTTCGTGGAACAGATTTTTGCAATATTTTAGTAAGTTTTAAGTTTTAATAGAGAAAGTTAACGAAATTAATGACACACTTTCAATGGTCATCAATAGAGATCAAAAGGAATCCAAAAGGAAATCAATAGAAATCAAAATGGTTTTAAAGTAAATCAAAAAGGACTCAAAATAGATAAACCAATTGAACAGAAAAAGCGGATACATGAGCGTAGGGGTGATATTAATCTAATCAAGATTTCTAGTATTACCCTCTTTGTGGAATAGAGTTTTGCAATATTCTAATAATATTTTTGCAATATTCTAATAATATTTATGTGGAAGAAAAGTGAGGAATGAAGTTTTCTGGGTGACAAGTTTTTGTGTGCCTTGGGTGGGGGATGGTGGCTTGGCCGTCAATTTGGCTCAAGCCCCATCCCCCAGGAGTTCTCGAACTTCTGACTTTTGGGGGATGGACCGTTTGCTCCTCGCGGGAGCGCTTGTTTGGACCCATGTTTCCAGCGGCATCGGCCGCTTTGGCGATGGAGACCGTGGACGACCTTCTCACACACTTCCAGGTCTTGGCGGAGTGATGGAGGGCATTCACTCAGGAAGCTGGTTCCCCGGGGTCCGACCTTCGGCTACTGGCAGCGCCGGTCTACAGCTTCTGGCCTGTTCACTCTGACTCTGGTCTTTGCGCTAATATGTTGTTATCAAAAACGGTACTTTTTTGATGGCAACTTCGTGCGCGTACAAAGAGGGTTGGACTTTGGACATTTATGGGCGCCACCACTTCAGAAGCTCTTGTGACAAAGGGCGCGTTTGTGATAGCAACTTGGCGGGAGTATAAAGAGGGCTGGACTTTGGTCATTTTCGGCTCCAGGAAGTCTGGCGGCTCTCATGACGTTGCTCTGTTGCCCTTCGCCATCCTCAAGGCACTCTCTGAGAGGTGCAGTGCTCCCTGGAAAGGTCTGCAGCTTGTTGCATCTTCACTCTAGTCTTTGTGCATATAAGTTGCCATCATCAAGGGTGCTTTTTGGATAGCAACTTCGTGCGGGTACAGAGAGGGTTTGACTTTGGACATCGGGCTCCACCACTGATCTTGGGCAGGACACCGCGAGCTGCCGACTTCAAGCTACAGGACATCTGTGTCCTGTACACACACATGTGGTGCATCACCTGCGCGCTCGACCACCACACACATGCAGGCACAACCAGACACACCACCAACCACCAACCAAC
>CAXAMN010006147.1:0-105174 GCA_963970005.1 Durusdinium trenchii
ATGTATACCCCTAACATTATGCCAGGCCATGAGAGGCTCAAGGTGGGTGCCTTAGCATCTGTCTTCAGGAAACATCCCTGGCCGTAGGAATAGCCCATGAGCAGACTGGGCACCTGTGGCTCGCACAGTGATAGCAAATAGCCTGCAGCACAAAGAGATTGACAGTTCACCCATGAGTAGCACTCCCCTCGAAAAGGAGCCAGTCATGGAATGCCCCCTGCTGCTGACTACGCTTTCGGGGGTAACCTTTAAGGTCTCTCTCAGTGTCGCCAAGTTCGACCGATTTACAGATTTAGAAGACCAGGTCATGGACTACCTGGCCTCGGTAACTGACCTCAAGGTTTTTGGGTGCGTCATTGACTTTTTACAAACCACCACGCAAACCTACCTTGAGGACCCAATCTGGGATAAGTTGCAGCAAGGTAAAGAATACACCATTGTCTTCAGGAACTGTAGTGTTACCCTGCCAGAACAAGAACAGCTCGGAGGTTATTCTATTGATCAAGTCCCCTTAGCCGTTCATGTCCCTATGAACCCAGAAGCAATTGTCCCAGAATGGGCCTTTGCAGGTGTTCCACGCCTGCGACACGTTAGCGTCGAGTCAGGGATCAGGCTCATTGGTGCAGAGGCGTGGCAAGATTGCCGGCAACTCCGCATTGTCAAACTGCCGGCCACGGTAGTAGGCATTGCAGATAATGCCTTTCGAGACTGCAAGCTCCTAAATAGTGTCTTGGCTCCGGGTTGTCGCGACTTTGGTTATAAAGCTTTTTCGGAATGCTGTTCCTTGCAACGTGTGTATGCATCGGATGGGGCTGTAAACGTGTTCAATGGTGAAGCCACTTTCGGGCAATACCTCTTCCAAGGGTGCATCAACCTTGCTGAGGTCACCTTGAGTGAGTTTCCATCCCCCCGAGGGTCAACCCTGCAAGACAGGACCAGAGAGCTCGCACCGGGCTGCCTCAGCTCTACGGGCATCTACACACTTGCTCTCCCAAAGCACTTTGTAGCTATAGGAGCGCACGCTTGTGACAGTTGTCGACTGCTTAAGAGTGTTGACCTCTGTAACACCATGATTGAAGAAATTCCGGAATTCACCTTTGTCCACTGCACTAGCCTTAGGGAAGTCCTCCTACCGGCAACTCTCCATACAATCCGAGTTAAAGCCTTTATGAACTGTGCAGCCCTAGTTGAGCTTGCCATTCCGCCCTCTCTCAAGTATATTGGAAGTAGGGCTTTCTTGGACTGCACTGCCTTACGGAGGCTGGTCAAAATGCCCGGAACACGCAAATGGCGAGGGGTTTATGCGGAAGAAAATGCTTTCGCCATCTGTCCGGCTATGAAATGGCCACCCTGGCTGCATATGATCCCGGACATGGGATACACCCCTGGTCTAGGATAGAGGAGCACCCTACCGTCCACAACTGTCATGGCCCTGCTGTCACTTTTTCAGAGTCTGGGTGCGAGCCTTAGCTCGGGTCCGGAGTAGGACTGCAGTCGCGAAACAGTACACTGCACCACGAGTAACTAACCATATTGCCCTCCGTTAGACAGGGGAGTGAGTGCCTAGCTGCTGTCGGATAGAGAAGGGTCTCGTCTAGATTTTTCTTCGGGCACGCACTTCCTTGGGCTCAAACCAGTGAATCCTGCGTACAGAGCATGACCGAAGAAGTAGGTGGAGCCAGTCCATGGCACAGCAGGGGACGGCCAGGGGAACGGACCCTCACGCTGACTACGCTAGCAGGGGAGGAACTACCCGTAGAGGTGGATCCTATAGTGCATGCCAGTCTTCGGAGCCTCGAGAATGCAGTATTAGCAAGGCTCCCCCAGCTAGGAAACGCAACCACCTCAGGGTGTGAACTGCAATTTGTGCATATGAATACCCTGCAGGTCCTTGCTGACCCAATCCAGAGTGCAATCAGCACCAACCAGAAGTATTATGTAATTGCTAAGCAGTGCATGGTAGAGGCAGGGCACAAGGGGCAACTTAAAGGGGAAGTCAAGGCAGTTCGGGTGCTGTGTAGCAGAAACGGCAAAATTCCTCCACAAGCCTTCTCCTTTTGCACTGAAATTCGCCATGTCCTAGTAGAGAATGGTGTCAAGATTGTAGGAGAGGCGGCGTGGCGGTGCTGTCGACAACTGCAAATCGTCCACCTGCCAGACACGGTAGTCGGGCTTTTGCATGGTGCCTTCAGTAAGTGTCAAGTGCTACGTATAGTGGTCGCCCCAAGCTGCAAGTACTTCGGCACCAAGGTATTCGAAGAGTGTTGCTCCTTAACGCAGGTTGGTGCGGCACATTGCCCTAGCAATAAGCTAGCTCCCCAAGCCCAGCTAAGGCCTCGTGCCTTTCAAGCATGCACAGCGCTGCGCAACATCAATTTGGGCATGTCAGAGTCTGCTGCAACGTACCCAAACCGATGTTTGCCGGACTGCTGTTTTCAAGAGTCGGGCATAGTTGAGCTGGCGTTACCTACGAGTTTCCACAGGATAGGCTTTGCTGCCTGTATGAGCTGCCGGCAGCTGCAAATCGTTGACTTGTCCCAAACAGACGTACTTGAGATTCTAGGCTCAACCTTTGCTCACTGCTCCCAGCTGCAGCAACTTTGCCTTCCCCGCATGCTGAGGACCATTGAGCAAGAAGCCTTTTACAAGTGTACTTCCCTAAAGGAGGTCTCTACTCCGCCATCCCTGCTTTACATTGCGAGGCATGCCTTTGCAGGCTGCACGCATCTCCGAATAATCCTCAAGCAAGGACAAAGCAGCACATGGCGAGGGACATATGCCCAGTCTAATGCTTTTGACAAATGCGAGCACTTCGACAAGCCCACGTGGCTTCGAGTCTTGCCGAATGATGCAAACGATCTTTGGCGAGAAGACTATCTAGACCCAGCGCCAAAGACCAGTAATGCTTCCGAGGCAGAAGAGGAGCAAGGGCAACGTGAGTAGTGAGCTGAGCCAAGTGTCAGTATTCGAGCGCTAGGAAAGGATGATTTCCAGGCATATACGGCGAGAAAAATGCGCAGACACCAAGTAGAACCATGACCTCTTCCTGCCATTCGCTGCGTAGTGAGCCGATAGGAGCGAGAGCCTTAGTTCTGCGTTCCTAAACGGCGGGCGGTAGATAGTGGCAATGAAGGATGCCCAGGGGGAACCTTAGTTCCCGCTGTTGATGTCCGACATTTCCAATTTTGTACAAAGAGGTACAGATATCATGCTAGGAGAGCTCAAAGTTTCACATGTTTCACACGGGCCTTGCACGCAGCAGATCACCTTTTGCAATCGCGCAGCGCCTCACTGACTCAAGAGACATCCCATATTGGCACCGGTGCGTGCCGAAGGGTGCTGGGTTTGCCTCCCCTCGGGGAGGTTGTGCCCGGTTCACCCTTAGCTGCAGGCTTCTCTCGCTAGGATTTGCCGCCACGGTTTGGCTTTGTCGGGCAACATGTGACTGGCCTTGTATGCGCCGCCAGTTGAACGGGTAGTGCTGCAAGAATGGTCTTTTCCACGGATTGCTGCTCAGATCTTGTCACTCTTGGTCGACCGGATTACAACCAGCGCTGGAGCATCGCGAGACACCTGACCTGCAGAGTGACCTTGTTTTGCCACACTGTGGTGTGGCCGCTGGTCACCAATAATTGGCAAGGAAAGTCCGTTTGAAGCCTCCTAGGCGGCTTTCCATGAACACAGTTTGCGCTGCCGTCCTTTTCTCTTGAGAATTCAGGCCCATTAATTGCCACTAGTCTCCGTTTCACACGTTTCACCCAGTGTAGAGGAAAGACTACAAGATGGTGGAGTTTCGGCCTGCGGGCTGGGGTGTTTGGTTTGGGTTGGTTTGGGGTCTTTGTTCCTTTCTCCACCATCTGTCTGTTCTTCCCTTCCTTCAACGATGACCTGGGCACCATGCCCACACGGCGTCCGTACTCGTGGAAAAAAAGCCTGAGAGGTCTACAGAGTCTTGGACAGGTGCCTGCGTGAGATCGAAGAGAGTCTGGTATCCAGGGCAGTCGAGTCTGAGGTGTTTGCGACCATGGCGAGTCGTTCAGGAAGACAGGAAGAGACAGGAGACCGATCTAGAGAGTCTAGACGTGAAGCTGATGGTCACATTGATGACTTTGTTTCGTCCCCGGTGGGTAGGAGGAGTCCTACGACTGCCGCAGGTCCACCTGAGAGGCACAGGATAGCGTCTGCAAGCCCAACTCCTGCAAGGCGGCAGCAGGGTGGAGCGACAGCTCCGTTTCCAGGTACTGGGCGAGGTCCTCCAGCGAGGGGAAAAGGCAGTTCACCTGGTGAGATCGGTGTTGGCTTCACGACCGCTCAGTTGGAGCAGCTGGGTGCTGCGATCCAATCTGCCGTTGTCCCGTTGTCGGACACTTTGACGAGAGAAGTCACTGCCTTGAGGGCACGAGTGGACTATTTGAATGCCAGGGTGGACACAGAAGTTGCGTCTAGAACTCCAGTGATCAGAGCTGCACCGCAAAGTGTTTCATCTGAAGGGTTGTCTGGAGTATCCATTACAGGTTTTGGTGAGAGACCGGAGTTCCCTCGTTCGAGTTTTCCGTCTTCACCACCGATGTCACGATCACCAGGTTTGTCAGCAGCGGCTGGCGTGAGTGTTCCTCCACCACCACCCGCGCCGATCCACAGAGTCGCCACAGGGACTGCGCCAGAAGTACCCTCAACATCTACTCCAACTCCCGCGGCGGAGCGCGCCGAGAGCAAGTCGGATGAGAAGGACATCTTCAGTAGAGCTGACAAGTGGCTACCTGCAATGCCCACTCCGGATTTCAAGAAATGGAGTGTGAACAGGCAGGAGGAGATCTTGTGTTTTTCTGAATATGTCTTGCAGTTGCGCTCATGGGTAGCGTTGGGTAGTGATGTTTTTGCTCTAGAGATCGAGCAGGCACTTCGATGGCCTACGGAGTTGCGCACAGCTTCATTGTCCAAAGGTGCGCAAGTGCGATCTGCACGGTTGCTTGCCATTCTGCAACAGGTATTTGCCAGTTATCCACGAGCGGATATGCTTCTGAGAGCCTACATCGAAGGTGTTGGTGCCGATGGAGTCTACCAGATCCATCGAGGCGCGTCAGGCTTTGAAGCCTTGCGGATCCTTGGGAAGGAATTCTCTTTGCGTTCACGGGCGGAGGCTTCTTTCTTCAGAGCTGAGGTGCTCAAGAAGTCGTTTCGAGGTGAATCGAACGCAACCGCCGTGAGCGACATCGTTAGGAAACTGGACGTCGAGCTTTCCAGGTACCGTAAGTTGGTTGAGACTTTGCCAACTACGCACTCAAGGGACGGCCTTGAGATCCAATCGGCAGACCTTACCCTCATTCTGCTGCGTTCCCTTCCTGCAGGTGCAAGGGACTACGTCATGCTCCACGCTTCGGATGAGAGTTTTCTGTCGCTCAGGGCCGCGGCTTTGCGGTATGAAGGGCAACAGAGGTTGTTCATGGAGCTTGGACCAGGTTCTCAGGCACGACATGTCCACGAGGTGGCTGTTGATCCCGATGTCTACGAATGGTATGAGTACCAGGACTGGGATGACTGGGAGGAAGATGAGGAACAGTTGCCTGTGAGTGCAGCGATGAAGGGAGGAGACAGGTGCCGACAGTGTGGGAAAGCTGGCCACTTTGCCAAGAATTGCTCGACCGACATGAGCAAGGTGAGGTGTTTCAAGTGCGGAGACAGTGGGCACATCGGTGCGAATTGCAAGAAATCGCCGAGTGCGAAAGGCAAGCCGAGTCCCAAGACCTCCCCGAAGTCCAGGGCGAATCCTAAGAGCAAAGGGAAAGGATCTGACAAAGGAGGCAAGAAAGGCAAGATGCATGAACTCGCTGAAGGCGAGGTGGCTGAGGAGGAGGAAGGTGAGTGGCAGGCTCAGGAGTGGCCCGAAGAGTGGGCTGATGCGTCTGAAGGAGGCGTGATGATGCCCTTGATCTGTTCTTTCCAGGAGACGGACTGGAGCTGGTGGTTGTTGGACAGTGGTGCAGCGGTGTCTGTTTTGTCCGAGAACTTCTGCCAGAACTACAAGTACAAGGGTGGAAAGACAGGTGTTGGCAGCGTGGAATACTTCGCCGCTAATGGTTCCCCAGTGCGGATGAGTCAGAGTGCGGCAGTTACAGTTGCCTTCGAGGTCACCACAGGAGCCGGAGCAGCAAAGGTACAGAGTTTTCAACTTGAATGTTGCATTGGGAATGTCTCCCACAATATTATTTCGACAGGACAGCTTGTGAAGAAGGGCTGGACAGTGGTTCAGTCTCCCGATGAGATGTACCTCTACCATGCAGAGTCCCAGACCATGATCGCAGAGGTGACTTTGTGGGGCGGATGTCCGTGGATGCGTTCGCGTCGTCCCACCGCCACCAAAGCGATCAAGGATCAGTCAGGCAAGACTATGCCTATGGATGTGGATGTAGGAGGAGCTCCTATGGACGTCTCAGGTCTGAAAGTGAGTGCTGTGAACTTGGATCAGTCTCAGGCGGAGCGCAAGAGACAGCGTGTTCTCAAGGGACACTTCCCGTATGATCCTCATTGCCTTGAGTGTCAGCAGGGTCGTGGCGTCTCACGCGCCCCACGCAGGCCTATGCGCGAGAGAGTGCTCGAGATCCAGGTGGACTTCTTCTTCCTAGGTACCCACAAACTTGTGCTGTTTCGCCAAGTGATGACAGGCCTTCTTGGCGTCACTGCTGTGAGCGAAGACATCCGGGTGACCATCAGGCAGATCTTGACTGAATTTTCCCTCGTTGGTGGTGAAGGACCGCCAATCGACTTCAGGACTGATGCAGCACCAGATGTGACAGCTTTGATCCAACGCAGTGGAATACCAAGAGAGTACACTGTCACTCGTGCTGGTCCCCAGAACCACGACTCGGTCGGCTCGGTTGAGCGCGGCGTGCGAGAAGTGAAGGGAATTGCAACAATCCGACTGGAACTTGCAAAGGAGAACTGTGATCTGCAAGACAGCCTTGCAGGCTGGGAAGCATGTGCCAGGTATGTCGTCGCCATGCACAACCTCCACGGCAAGGTGGAGAACACAGGCAAGACTGGACGCGAAGTACTTCGTGACTCTGTTGAGGCAAGCCGCGTTTCAGCCATGTTCTGTAGCCACGTGCTGGCGGAAACTCCGGAGAGTGTACCCAGTGTGGGCCGCTTTGTGAGTGCAGGCTACCTTTACCCTGTCAGGAATTCTTTTTCTCATTTCGTTGTCGCTAAGATTGAAGATGATTTGAAATATTTCCAAGCGAAGAGTTTGAAATTTGTCTTTCCCATCACCTACCCCATGGATTTGGTAGGTCGTTTTCTCAGGAGGACCGGTTCTGAACCGCCTCCAGGCCCAATCGAAGACCAATCGCCAGTGGAGATCATCCCTGAGGACTTTGCAAAGTTGCCGGACAGCATTCCACCTCCACGTCATTGGTTGGACAAACTGCCTGCGCAACCCGCAAAGGCAAGCACTCTGTCAAGTGCTATGAGCGTTATCGCAACTGGTTGAGGCGAGGTGATGAGAAGAAGCAAGAAGACAAGAAACCTCCCGTTCCAGCACCAGTTGCAGATGAAGAAGTTCGTGACTTAGTTCCTCAGGAACCTCAAGAACCTCAGGAACTACCTCCAGTTAAGGCCAAGGACGTTGCTGTGATCCCAGGTTTGCCAAAGGGAATGGCTCCCACAAGGGGCTGTCCATCTTGTGACAGCGGCATGGTGGCACCTGGAATCCGCCACAGTGCAAAGTGCAAGAAGAGCCAGGCACAGTTCCTTGAGGCCAGTTCGATGCATGTTGAGAAGGCAACTTCGTACCGTGACCCTCCAAAGGCAGTCGAAGATGAACTGGCAAACTATGCGGCTGAGATGGACTATGCGCCCAGTGACCTTGAGAAGGATCACGACGTCCCCATGGATGAGCCTGAAGACATTGAGATGTCTGGCGACCTCCTTGAAGACTCTGAGATGGTGGACTCAATGTTGGAACTGGATGGGAGTTTCGTTTGCTCCATTCGTTTCGACTGTGACGGACCTGGTGAGTACCAGAGGGTGAACCTGTGTGGCACCCCAGTCCGAGTTTGGAAACCGTCAGGTGCTGTCTCCGACACCACTCTTGTGGAGTTGAGTCCTTCAGGTACCTTCCGAGCCATGGTCAAGGAGATCGAGGGGCTCACAGGAGTTCGAGCAGGAAACGTCCTCACGCAGAAGGAAATGGAAAGGTTTTGTGCAGAATTCAGCACCCGGCCTATACCCTGTCGATGGGTAACGGGCGAAAAACCGGAGGCGGACGAGGGAGTGAGAGCCCGCATGGTTGTGAAAGATATAGCGCGTGGCGCTGCAACCGCCAGGGCCCAGGGCATCAGCAGCCCAACGCCCTCAGTGGAGTCACTGCGTGTGCTCCTAGGTATGGCTTGTGGAGCCTGGGGTTGTCCCCCGATGGGCTTGTTTGCCATTGACGTGAGTCAGGCATTCATGAACGCGCCTTTGGAAAAGCACCATGTTGTCGTCCGGCTTCCCACTTCCGTTTCCAGGGACAATGACGCCAATGAACCAGTCTACCTTGAGGCCAAGAAAGGCTTGAATGGACTCAGAGTGGGTTCGCTCGCATGGGCATCCTTCTTTGCTCGCATCGTTCGCGAGGCAGGTCTTGAGTCCAGCGTCACTGAGCCTTGCCTCTATGCCGGTTCAGTTGGTGGAGCACCAGTTGTTCTGATCTGCTATGTTGATGACGTTCTCGTTGCTACTCCAAAGGAGGCATCCTACAAGATCGTTTTTGATTTGCTTGCGAAGCGCGTGAAGATCCGAGAGACTGGAAGAATCCCACTCGCATCTGCGAAGAATGGCTCGCTGCGTTTTCTTGGCCGGACAATCTCAAGGAAGGCAGGTGACGCTGCTTTGTACTTGTCTGTTGATCCTGACTACATGGATGAGTGTTTCCGTGAGTTCGGAATCGAAAAGGGGAGCACCACGTTCCCTGACATCCGGCCAGCCATCGAGGAGACGATTGAGCAGGAACCCATTAGTGCCGAGGCGCATGCACGGTTCAGGAGAATCCTGGGTCGTTTGTCGTGGATGTGCCAAACCAGGTTGGATTTGTTGGTCCTTGTCGGTTTGCTCTCCACGGGCCAGGCATCTCCAAAGCCAGGCCATGAGAAGGCACTTCGAATGGTTCTTAGGTACTTGATCACCGACATGAAGGTTGGACAGCGCTTTCCAACCGAGGGTGAGCTTCCTGACTATGCAGAGACGCTGCTGGTCTATACTGACGCAGGCTTTGCTCCCATGCGGAGTACGAACCGCCGCAGCATCACTGGTGTGTGTCTTGTGTACCGTGGTGTGCTGTTGAAAGCGTTCAGCCGGCATCAGGGATCGGTGACCTTGAGTTCGTGCGAGGCAGAGCTTTCCGCAGGCCAGGAAGGCATCCAGGAAGGACTTGGTTTGTCCAGGACTGTCTTTCAGGTCCTCAAGGCGTTAGGTCTTGTGCAAGTCACCTCCCTTTGTTTGGCATGGCTCACAGATTCCCTGAGTGGGAAGATGATCCTCGAGGCTTCTGATTTGCAGCGCCGTTCGCGCCATGTGGAGATTCGGATTTGTTGGCTTCGCGAGCTCATGGCTAAAGGAATCCTCGAATGTGCGCATGTCCCCGGTACTGAGAACCCAGCGGATGCTTTGACAAAGTGTTTGGCGTTGGCAACCTTCCTGAAGCATCGCGTGCTGTTAGGTTTTGTGCCCTTGCGAACCGCTGCGGTGAGCAGCATCGTCGACGCATCCTTTCAAGGGTTTCTCCATACGCTTGTGTTTAGGCAATGTTGCCTGTGTGGTGATCATCTTGAAAGGGGGCAGCAGCACGATGTTGGGAGTCAACATGTCCACAATCTTGTTGTGAGTCAACATGTCAATGCACTGCTAGCTTTGAGAAAGCCTTTGTTTTCAGTATGGACTTTTTGGACTTCATGGATTTCATGGATTTGTTGGATTTCACACATGTTTTCAGTCATGTTCAGTTTTTGGACTTGCTTGCAAGAGCTGAGAGTCTGCTTTGCACTGTTCCGCAGCTGTTTCGAACTATGTGTTCCTCCTGCAGCTGTTCTGGACCACGAGGTGGCTCAACTCGCCGCTCAGGTACCTAGGTACGCGCTTCCGGAACCCGCAGCGATGGATGGAGAGGATGATCTTCGTTCGGAAGCGACCACTCGTGTGGATTGGACGACCGGAGAGCCTTTGAGGAAGGCCAGTCCAGCTGCTGAACCTGCAACGGTTCCCGCAGAGCCTGTGGTGGCTCCTTCGAATCCTGCAGAGCCTGTGTTGGCTCCAGTCGCCGAGGTACCTACTGTTCCAGCTGTTGAGGCATCTGCGATTCCAGCAACTGAGGCACCTACATCTCCTGCAGATCCAGATCCTGTTCATGAAGCTCCAGCAGAACCTTCTGCCCCAGTGGTGATGACCAGTGAGGTCCAGCCAAAGGCTCCAGCTGAGGCAGGGACTGCAGAAGCTGGATCATTGTGTGGCGTTTCAGCTACCCCTTCACGCTCCAAGAAGAGTTCCGTTGCTTCCAAGCCGTCTCGAGTGACGAGGATCAAGCTGCTCAAGAGCTTGCGTCGGACTTTGTTTGGTCCAAATGCCGAGGTGAAGAGAGCTCCAAAGCGTCTTGCAAAGAAGCGCAAGGCGAAGAGTGTGAAAGATGAGGATGAAGAGTCGGATGGAGTACCTCCACGTCCGAAAGCCAAGGCGAAGGCAAAGGTGAAGAGCAAGGCAATGCCGCGTCCTCGTGGCACAGTGCGTGGCTTCTTCGATGCTCGTCGTGGCCGAAGGGTGGAGGTCCCCTTGCGTGGCCCCAATGAGGCGCCCAAGCCAAGGATGATTCGGGCCTTCAGTGGCTTCAGCTTTCGGCCAGTCAACAACCTGAAGTGCAGGATCTGTGGCAACTATGGCCATGTGGCAGCTGCGTGCATCCAGGGACAAAGGTCAGTGAGTTTGACCACTGGGAAGATCCAATTGAGTCAGCGGATCGATCCAAAGAGCGATGAAGATCTTCTAGGTGATGCATTGCCCAACTATGGATTTGAGAATCCTTTGAGCTCACAGATCAGCCCAGGCGACAGTGTGTCGCAGGTCGGTTACACCCCTGTTGCGCCCAAGTATGCACTGCCGATCCCAACAGCTCCAGGTATGTCAGCCGATGAGCGGCTGCGCCTGCTGCTGAAGAAGAGGAAGAACGAAGAACCCCAAAGGAAGCAGGGCTACGAGACGACGGACGAACCGTGGCCCCAGGAGGAGGAGAACGGCGACCTCAAGGAGGAGTTACGCCGGAAGAGGAAAAGGGTAGAGATGCGACCCTTTACAAAGGAAGTCCGCGATAGGCCAAGCTACATGCGGCCGTTAGCGGAAGACCCCCGCAAAAGCCGAGCGCGACCAAGCGAAGCGGCACCAAAGCGCCCTCCTCCGGTTCCACCACCGAAAACACCACCGAAGGGACCCATGCCACCTCCGCCGAAGAAGAAGGCGATGCCAGTTGCTCCGAAGACTCCTCCGAAGAAGCCAGCTGAGAAGCCCAAGACTCCTGCAAAGGAAGTTGCAAAGGCAACATCTGCGAGCGAGGCTCCAAAGAGTGAGGCTGCAAAGGCACCAGCGCCTGTTCCGAAGGCAATTGGGATTGAACCTCCCAAGACCCCTCCAAAGATGGCTCCAAAGACTCCGAGTGAAGCCTTTCGATCAGTTAGCCCAACTCTGGTCGATGCTGCAACTCCGGCAGAGCCGAAGCCAAGTGGGGTAGAGCGGACAAAGGATCCGTTGCTCATGAAGCACCCTGAGGGATTGCCAGAGCAGACTGTTGAGGAGAACGTGTCACCGAAGGTGAGTCCAAAGCCTCCTCCACCGCCGTTGGATAGCCCGCCTACAGCTCATCAGGAACCACCGCCTCCTCCAACTGAGATCGGATTCCCTGTGACGGGACCAGTTGAGGTACCCAAGTCTCCAATGGTGGCGCCTGTTTTGCCGAAGTCTTCACCGGCGAGGCCGCTCATTGATTGGGGAGCACCAGCTTCAGTGGAATCGCCGATCGGTTCGACCAGCGACATCACAAGGATCATGGGATTAGCATCTCAACACACTTCAACACCAATGGGCCAAACTGGAAGTTCAGTGGCCAGTTCAGGGACATCCAGACCGGTTCAATGCTGCATCGCATGCCATGGTACTGGAGTGTTGACAGCTGAGCAGAATGTGACCATCTTTTCGCTGTTGGCCTCAATGCCCCCGAGAAGTGTGATGCTAAGATGTTCAAACGAAACGTTGTCAAGAGTGACTTTTGAGTGTGACTCAGCCATTTCAGTCATCCGAGAGTCGGATCAACTCAGGTACCCTCGATATACTGTGCTAGAAGTAGCTTGTGGCAAAGAGTCAGTCATTGCAAGATCTTGTCGAGAAGTTGACTATGTTCGATACATAGGAATCCATGCAAACCTCCAGGAGATCGGAGTTCGCAATAAGGTGCTGACCCTGCTCCGTGATGGATTCAGTCGATGCCCGCATGGATCTCAGGTGGCATGTCTCGTGCACATCTCTCTTCCTTGCAAAGGTGGATCCCCTCTCTTGAATTTCTGGGGAAGGAATGAGAAGCACGAGAAAGAGTTCTTCTATCTGTTGAAGTCATCTGGAAAGTATCTTGATGAGATCAAGTCATCTGATGGAGTGTCCGTCACTGTTTCGTTCGAACTGCCGAGAAGCAATCAGTACTGGAAGAGTCGAGATCTTCAGAATTTCTTCGAAAAGCACGGAATGGCATATCAGAGTGAATGTCATGCTTGTTCGATGGGATTGGAAACCCAGAGTGGACTTCGAATTGGCAAAATTTTCAGGATTCAGAGTTCCAACTCGTTTTTGAGTCAGCGGTTGAACTCTCGTTTTCAATGTCGTTGCAATGAGAGTCATGCACCATTCAATGCAGTTGATTACCATGATACTGAAAGGTACTCAATGAAATTTGCTCGTTTTCTTGTGAAGAGTTTTTGCATCTGTGCATCCTTGAGGTGAGAACCCAAGCTGAGCAACCGACTGGCTGAGAGCCTTTGCTTTTGTTGCTGCACAGATAGCTTGATGACACTTGCGGATGAAGCTTCCGATGATCGATGTGAAAATACGTGCGCATGAGATGCCGCTGGAATTCAATAGCTTTTGAACTGTGATGATTCACACCTTCTAGACTGTTCACTGTAGAGTCTGTCGAGAGTCGATGAAATTGGATCAGGTTTTTGACAAAGGTACTTCATGAATCTTCTCTCGGTCTGTGTGACCACCTTACTTCGAGAGACTTGAAATCAGTTGAACAGTGAGACTGTTTTTCAGGAAGCCGTGCTCATGTCGAAATGACCCTTGAGTCGTCCCTTCCTATCTTTTCTTTCCTTTCGGAGAACTTTTCTTCGCCGAACTTTTCCGCAGCCGTTTGTGTGTGTGGGGCGTCCGCGCGGGAAGCCATGTTGTCGTTTGAGGGCAGCTGCATTGCTGCGCTGGCGTTGTATGGCGCGCTGAGTTTGCTTGTGAAGCTTTTTGGCGCTGCTGGAATGGCGAAGAGCCTTTTGGGACAGAAGAGGATGATGGCCGATAAGCCAGAGAAGCAAGAGCCGTTGTTGAGAGAGAAAGTCTCTGCTGCTGCTTCTACAGGTGCTGCTGCTTCGAGCGCCGCTGGCCGGCCGAGTGGTGTTGAGAACACTGCAACCTCCGAGTGGATGAAGATGAATGCAGTGAACAAGGTACTTGAGGTTTTTGTGACCTCGACTGGGTCCAAATTCCACCTTGACCGTCAATGCCAATACTTGCGAGGCAAGAAAGTCACCTCTTTTGGTTTGTGTAGCTGCTGTGAGCGCAAGCGCTTACTGGAACAGCGAGTGACCACTGTCCAAAGTGGCATGTGAGCTTCGAAAGGGGGTGTGAGAATTTATAGTACTGAGGAGCGAAGACTCCATACCACTTGTTTAGAGACCGCAAAGAAAGCCATGGAGAATTTTGGCTTGTTTGAATGACGTTCGTTAGCTTTTGAGGACATTGAAAGATCCCTTTCAATGTTTCCATATGTTTGTAGTTTGTGTATGAGGTGTCCGAGAACACCCGAAGATGTTTAGACTATGCTCTTAGTTGTTTCCAACTGTTTTTAGAACCTTTGTGAAGCGTAGAACTGTTTTGAGTATGGTTTTGCATGTCCACAAATGTCCCGAGAACATTTGTGAACCTTGGAGAACGTTCGTCACTTTGGCTCAAGTGTGCGGCGAAAAGTGTGCGTGTCTTTTGCCTGCTTTTTCTTCCGTTTTCGACTCGGGTCGTTGAGACACTTGACTGACTAGGTGTTTTGAGCACGAGAGCTTTTGATTTTCCGTCAGGAGTTTGTGTGTCAAACTTTCACGCCTCAAGTCGCTGATCAAGACCCAGGTGGATGTCAGGCGAGGCTGATCTCCAACTCCTGGATGTGCCTCAAGTTTTTTTTTCACGGATAGGCGCTGTGTGTGCCGAGAGGCACAAGTCACGGTGATGAATCATTCACATGAGGGGTGCGAGGGAATGAGCCTGAGCAAAGGAAGCAAAGCCTCAAGTCGCTTTTTTTTTCCACGACACGAGTGCGGACGCCATGTGGGCAGAGTGCCCAGGTCACCATGGAAGGAAAGGAGACACTGGATGAAAGGAAAGGAAAAGCAAAACCAAACACAAACCACAAGGTGTTTCCACTGTGCCGAGGTGAAACGGGTGAGACAGTGTGTCATCGAAATGCCTATGGGCCTGTTTGCGAAATGTCAGGAGAGATCAGCGCACGATCGATGTGCAGCGAGGCCAATCAAAGGGGCTTCTCATCACCAGCACCAGCAAAAAAGGCAGTCGAAAGGCCACTACAACAGTGGCAAGACATCGAGGAGGTTCTTGCCAAACAGCTTTGATTGTCAGCAAACCTTTTTCTTGCCGGGAATCAGGTCCCCGCAGCATTCGTGGTGTCAAGAGGGAAGCTCAGTTTTCGAAAAGAGTGGGCAATCGTGAAAACAATCTTCTGTGGTGCTGGACCTATTCTAGCATGGACTTGTGCCTCTTTGCACAAAATTGGCCCTCACAGTCGCTGGAGGCCGCAAAATGAGGACAGAGAACTGGCACAGGGCAACTAGGCAGGGAACTGGGGGCAGCAAATTGGAGACAGGGACCGCTCTCAAAGATGCAACATTAAATCATCAGGAGTTAAGTGAAACGCCGTGAGGCGTTTTCACTCAACCTCTTTGAGAGTGGTGTTTTCACTGCTTGCTTTTGGCTTGACGTTTTTTCTTAATGCTTGGAGGAGATCAGCTGTGTGTGAGATCAGCGAGAACAGTTCCCTCCCCAGTTCCCTATCCCCAGTTCCCTGTCCCCAGTTTGCTGCCTCCAAGTTCCCCACCCCCCAGTTCCCTGCCCCAGTTCCCTGTCCAGTTCTGTCCAAGTTCTCTATCTTCAGTTTGCTGCCCCCCACTTCCCTGTCCCAGTTCCCTGCCCCACTTGCCTGTCCCCAGTTCACTGTTCCAAGTTCCCTGTCGATTTTTCTGCTCCCACAACTTGAGACTCCATCACAGTGGTCCACCTGTTGGCCTTGATCAGCGACTTGAGGCTCTACAAAAAATGATGTTCCCGCTGATCTTAGTCACAGCTGATCTCAGACCAAGCATTTGAAAAAACAACCACCGTGTTCCTCAATCGTGTTCCCGCTGATCTCAAAAAACAGCTGATTTCAGACCAAGCCTGAAGAAAAAAACAACCACCGTGCTCAAAAGTGGTGTTCCGGCTGATCTCAGACCAAGTATTAGAAAAAACCAACCACCGTTAAAAAAAGGTCTTCTCGCTGGTCAGACACAGCTGATCTCATCCAAGCATGGAGAAAAGGCAACCACCGTGCTCAAAAATTGTGGGGCAGAGAACTGGGGACAGGGAACTGGGGGCAGCAAACTGGGGACAGGGAACTTTGTTTGCCATTTGTTTTCCATTTGTTTCCCACTTGTCTCCCAGAAAGCTCTAGATGCTCTGAGTGCTCTGGCCGCATGATTTCACACTTGTCTTCTCGACTTGGCTCCCATAAGCTCACTTGTCTTCCACTTGTTCCATGGCCTGTCTGGATGCTTTGTATCCCCGGGCTTGGCTGGATGCTGGGCCGATTAATTTGTTGATGCGCACAAGGTGCTTCGTCGGGGAGAAGTGTTTTTGGTCGTTGCTCTGTTGTATTTCTGGTGTTTCGAGTTTGAAAGCTGCATTGGCTGCACTGGGCCGTCGATGAGTTTGCCGGCTCAGATCATGAATGACGCATGGTTTAGTGTTGCAGTTTGCCAAAGGGACAGCTCGCCATCTTGCGATGTGTTATCAGACAAGTTTTGTTACTGATTGCTTTTCGCGAGTGTTGCAACATGCGGAAAGCGCGAAAAGCTCCATCTCAATGGCTGCCCGTCTGGAAGTGCCAATTTCAGAAGGAGAATCCTAAGAAGGCAGGCCATCATGAGAGCTTGGTTTTTGATCCAACAACATGGATATATATATATATATACTTTTTAATGTATGTATGTATGTGTGTATGTATGTATGTATGTATGTATGTATGTATGTATGTATGTATGTATGTTTGTATGTGTGTATGTATGTATGTATGTATGTATGTATGTATGTATGTATGTATGTATGTATGTATATATGTATATATATATATATTTGTAGCATATGCAGATGTATGTTTACATATACATAAATGGTATGTAAAATGCGGTCTATATAGACATATGTATAGTATGTTTTTAGGTCTTTGAGTATGCAAATATGTTCTGTGTCATGGCAAGCGGCACGCGCATTCTCTTGCTTGGCACCGCTTTACAAGTTATGCTGCGGCTGTGACTATTGGAGAAGCTTTTTGCGGCGGAGCCAATCACAGGGACTTGGATTTTGATTATCAACGAGGCTACATGACGTGTCCTGAAGCAGATGAGCAGATTAAAGCTGATTTGGAGGAGCAGGTTGGGGTTGCTGGGAGGGAGGCTTTGATCTATGGATTGATTTTTGTTCTGGCTGCTATGTTTTTGTACTTTTGAGCTTTGCAAGTGGCGCTATTCGGTGAGCGCATTGGAGGAAAGTCTTGTTGAAATTCACGTGCCTGAAGCTCCAGATCACGACGAAAAACCGGCAGAGAAGGCATTGTTGCTTTAGTGGTGTGCCATTCAATTAAAGTTTTGCTTTGCTTTGAGATATGAATGAACATGTAAGCAAGCGTGTTCTTTTGCCAGGATTTGGTGGCAATTCATGTGAATGAGGATGATTTGCCGGCTGTGGCAATTTGTGATCGATTCTTATTGGAAACTCTGGTCAATGGAAAGACAAACGCAGTTGAGAAAAATTTGCCGGATAACAATATTATCTTTGTGCGTTCAGACCGATATAACAGAGCTTGGGGCTTTGTCCCGCACTTCTGCTTGCGCTGGGGGTCACTCTCAGTGATGGACGGTTGATTGTATCGATGTCAACATTTTGGTTGCAATCACGCGGCATGTGACATGATGAAAAGCGGAATCCATACTGTGTGACCCTTTTTGGCGCCTGGCTGCCCTGACTCTGAAGAGTCGTTGTGGCAGATGGCCTGCTGCGGGTTCATGAGGGTTGCGTGATGGTAGCCAAAAAGAAGATGTTTTTACTGACTTGCGAAAGGCAGCATGTTTGAATGTTTTTTTGCCGTTGCGGTGCTTGTCAAACACTGTTCGCAGCAGAGCAATGCCATTGGGTAACCATGTGTTCAGGATCGAGGAAGTTTGTTTGTTTTTTTAGAATTCATATTTTTATTTTACATATCTTTTCGGGATGCTGAAGTGAGCAGAGATTAGCATTGTTTGCAAGAGTCGTGCGGTTTTTGTGTTTGCTTCAAGAATTCGATTTGTTGATCAAGGCTTTCTTTTTGCCAGATTGGGTGTAAACAACACTTTCGATCTTTTAAGGGGGGGCAGGGCAGCGCAAAAAAAACATTTTCAATTGCACTGACAACATTCAAACAACATACCAGGGGAATGATCACAAGGGTTCACCGTAATGTTCTTGCGTCTCAACACGATTCCACAGGACACGGGCGTTGTGACGAGTAAAAAATCCGTAGAAGTGCGGCTTCAAGTATGGCTATGCTGTGCCGCGAATTGATTTTGCATTTTGATTTGCAAATGTTATTCCTTGTCACAGCCTTTGTTTTATGTTCGGAGTGGGTGCATGTAGACACGATTATTGCGTTGGACGTGATAGGCACGACGGCTGAACGATGTATTGCGGAAAATGCAGCGACGCAAAAGCTTGTCAGTCAAAGTACGTGAAGGTTGGCCTTGCAAGTCTCGTTGAGCACTTGAAAGTTTGGTTACTGCGCCAGAATTCCCATGAATTTCATTTTGCTTAATGTGCCGAGCTCGCCAAATTGCAGAATTGCAGACAGCTCTCACAAGTAATGTGCAGATAGAAGAGGCTAAAAATCAAGAAGGCTGCAACGGCTTGCTCTCCAACATCAGTGCTGCAATCTGCCGCAAGCGACCGCCTTTGCACGCTGGAGCAAGTGACCGGACGTGACCCCACCGCAAGTGCGCCGCAAGTGACTCCAACAAGTAACCGCCACTGCCCGCTGGAGCAAGTGACCGCACGTGACCCCACCGCAAGTGCGCCGCAAGTGACTGCAGCAAGTGACCGCCACTGCTCGTTGGAGCAAGTGACCGCAAGTGACGGCAGCGAGTGCAAGTGACCGTACCGCCAGTGACCACAGTAAGTGACCCCTTAAGAGACTGCTGGAGCACGTGACCGAAGTGACCGCCACCGCGTGCTGGAGCAGGTGACAGCAAGTGACCACCACTGTCCGCTGGCGCGAGTGACCGCACGTGACCGCGCCGCAAGTCGCCGCAGGGCCGCACTGCATGCGGTCACATTGGATGCTAATATTTCATGCGCATGAGATCGTTTCATGCGCATGACATCATGTCATGCGCGCGACATCATTTCATGTGCGCTTCATGATTTCTTGTTCATGACATCATTTCATGGGCAGAGTATTATTTCGACTGCTGTTAGTAAAATTTCGGCTGCTGTTAGTAAAACTACAGTATTCCCATGAGAAGTATTACTTCATGCGCATGACATCATTTCATGCGCATGACATCATGTCATACGCACGACATCATTCCGCGTGCACCGTATCATTTCATGTGCATGACATCATATTATGCGCATGATAGTATTTTGTCTAATTTCATGTGCTTTTGTAAGTAGGTTGGTTGCTGTGACTCTGGTAAGCCTTGTTGCTGGTCATCGGTTGGCAGCTGGTATTGTTGTTGGGGTGATTTTGCTTGAGCTTTTTGTGCTAATCGAAAATGTCAGGCTGCGCGACTCGTAGACTTGTTCCCCAGATAGCGACAGCTATGGGGTTCTTACTTCAAATAAGAATGACCTATGGCAAACACAGGTCAATGCAGTACATGGCTAAGCCAAAGAAGGCAACTGCGTAGGAAGGAAAAAGCCAAGCGCAGTGTCCGTGCTCTGAGGAAATCTTCATTTTGATTGGGTCTGTGCATTCGTGTTTACAAGGGGGGCAACATATGCACAACCTGGATCCATAAATTTCATGTTTTAGCCCTTGTACGGCGTCCCATTGTAAAGTCAATGAAAAGCAGAATTTTAATGCTTTCCCTTTGAATCTTGTATGTGCGTCTATATGGTGGACTACAGGTTTCTTCCTCTAGGAAATATTGCTGGCCATATTGTTCGGAGATCTCATTTTTGAATATTGGGTCTACGCTGGTATAATATATACAAATATAAATATATATTAAATTTTGGTTTTAATAAAAATTATTCTTAATATTATTTTTATTATAATAATATTATCTCTAAATATCATTTATTTATTCCCGTCGATTACCATGAAAATTTGTAATTAGTCTTTTTGTTCATTTCCAGCGGAAAGATCTCCGCCCGTGGAGGGCGGCAACCATTGCGGTCCGCTGCGTCTAGTGCATTAGTGGCCTAGGCGGCATAGTGGTTACGAAAGGAAAGGCTGCTTATCCAGCAATCAAAGGAACAAAAGGATTGCATCTTGGATCTACAATACGGCTCCTTGCTGTTATTAGGTGGTCCCAAGCCACTCACATGCCAAGACTTTCAAATCATCGAACCGGGATCCGATTCCTCCGAGGCCGCTTCCGCCCTGATCCAGAAGGGCGAAACAAGAAGATCTCATCCATCGTTTCTGGGCACTCAAATCAATACCCCAGGAGCAAATCTCCAGGGAGGAAGCAGTGGTGGTGCCATGGAAGCTGGATCTGTCTCTGAGAGGGACAGCAGCCCAGGAGCTTCACGATGCAATGGTTCAGCTCACAGGGAAAGGATTAATTCAGTTGATCTTGGCTCCAATGTTCTTCCTTGGTTCAGGCCATAGCATCTCGCCTGAAGCGATGAGAGCTACCCTGCTGATCATGGTTCTGGGCAATGACGGCAATACATATCATCTCAATTCCGTTTTGATGGCAAAATTGTGGTCTTGTTGCATGAATGATCAATTTAATTGGCAGGAACTTGGAGATTGGCAGATGCCTTTGTTAACCATGCTTCATCGAGATTCCACCATGCAGTGGCCTGACGAGCGCAACTGTCTTGGCCCGCTATTGGCACCGTGATTCTCGACCCATGTTGTGGGGAAACAACAGGATTCCGCTGAATTTAGGATGGCGTTGAGTTTGGGGATTGGATCCGATATGCGATGATGCTGGGAGGCACGTTTTGAACACGACCGAGGATTTCGGTCATGTGTGTGCACCTGTGTTTCTGCGCCGTGAAAAGCTGGGAGAGTGCACATTGCAAGACCTGGTGAATCTTTGGCATAAACAAAATCCTTTTCATTATGGATTCAATGCATCCGTCACGACAGCTTGCAAATGAATCGGTTTCCTGCTATGGGTGAACGGTCCAAATATACCATTAAATGGAATAGAAATCCCATTCGATTGCCGTACTTCCTTCGCTCCACCGACTGGACAATTCGGACAATTCGTTGGATCAATTTTGATGTAGTGTCGGTAATCTTCCACCGAGGCGAGGCGCCCCACCGTGGGTACTACCAGGCCTGTTTGCGCACAGACGGGTCCCGACAAATCACCGAAGATGGCTTTCGACCTATGCCATGCCCCCATATGCCCGTTATGGAACCTAATTAAATCTGCACCTGATCTGGCTCCTAATGCATGTAATTCCAATCGTTGGTGGAAATCCAGATCTACTTTGTCTGCAATGCCTGAATCAATTCGTGGTCGTTTGAACCGAAAGGTAACTTCGCGGCTCGACAGGCCATTTCCTCGAACACCGTTTTGGAATATGTGCTGACGTAGAGACATGGTAATTCCCTGCTATATCTGAGGAAGTATTGAGCCTTTTCCTGCTTGAACGAAGAAAATGAAAGTCCCATCTGAGTTCAGTTGATTCAATTGATCCTCCTGTCTTAGCGTGAGCGTGGCCAATATGGTCATTAAGCTGCTGCCTTCGTCCAATGAGCGCGAATGCTTCTTCGGTCCCTTTCGGGAATATCGAGGTTTTGATGATCGTTCCTCGGTGTCCGTCTTGGGCCATTTGGCAAAATGATTGCCCCAAAATTCCATCAGGTCCGCAAAAGATGGATCTTCGGCGTTCATATGCTCCATCACGAAGGCCCAAATCACCATACAAACCAATCTTGGGCCATCACATGTTCAAATTCATAAACAAAATTTGGAAATATTCATGCTGAATTTATGGTACGATCCGTAGATCCCTTCAACCTGGAACCATGAATGGACATGGTTACGTCACACCTTCCTCCCAACCTGGTCATGACAGAAAGGACAGGTGAACGTCCTGATGACATCGGGCGGTGCCTAAGGCGATCGCTGCAACATGGTTTCGATCATATCGAGCTTGGATATTTTAGATGCACGAACAATGGGACCATCTGCATTTGATATTTATTCGTGAATCAACAAATGCTTCTCAAAATCGGCCAAAATCAGAAATCTGGTAGGAAATTGTAGACAATCATGCAAAATTGGTTGGCCGGATGATTGTCTGCAGAATCAACGGTCAAACCCTATTCAGGGCCTAATAATGAAGGGACCTCTAGTATTGAATTACCTAGCACAGAGCGATCAAGGTCTGCATAAATGGTACGATGCTAGGCCGAACCTACCATTTCCATGGATCAAGAGGCTTTCATCATCACAACCATGATTAAGAAAGAATCCGATTAGAAAATATAATCCATCATAATTGCCGCTATCTGGAATAATACCCCATATTTATGAAATTAAATGTCACGATAAAAATTACACATCCTCTCCCATTGCCAAGATTGGCCATACTATACATATGTTCTCGAAAATGAGCGATCAGAAGAACAAAGTCCAAATAATAATCTTAAACATATTTATGCATCGAGTGTAAAGCGATCCGGCAATAATAAAAGAGACAATCTTCGATAATTTCCATCATCAAATATATTTCAATAAAGCCGGATCGATTTTATGTACACATATATCTACAAATCAAATATTCTTTAAAGCGAAAAAACATCATTCAAAATCTATATATATTACATATAAATAAATTTTCTTTACCATACATTCCTAAATAATAAATATATATCATATTTTAAATTCAAATGCCTATAAAATACGCAAATATATCTGCAAAATACCTATTTAATTCAATATATAAGATCATTCCGAATATATCATAAAATTCCAAATCCAAAATATTAATTCATAAATATAAACAACTTAAATTTTCCTAAGTCATAATTATATTCATAATATAAAATATATAATAAACATATTAATAATTTTATTATTTAAAATAAATCCTTTCAATTCGATTTTTAATCAATATTATATAATATATCAAATTATATATATATATATATATCGATATTCAAAATATATATTTCCAAACATAGAATAACATCAAAGATATACATATTATATATATGTATATATATTTTTTAAATAAATAATTTGATTGATTTATATTCTATTTTATTTTTATCAAGAATGGTTCAATTCAATTAATCATTATTGGGGTGATTCCATCGATTCCATTTCAGATTGTCTTTCCGCCTCCCTTTCCAATTTTTCTTGTTCTTCGGCGGCCTCTGCCTGCGATTGCGAATAGAATATACACAAGTTCACCTCGCAGATTCCTCCAAATCGTGTTTCTATGTTTGATCCGACATGATCCGACCAATTTATTGAAGAATTGGTGAAATGAAATGGCATTGCCAAAAAGCCGCCATGTGCCTGCATGAAACAGAACATGTAATTCATGCCGATCTCCCGAAAGGGGATCCCCACTAGTAAAGTCCCCCTGTTCCCTCGCCTGCTTGGTGAGTTCCTTCGCCTTCTGGGGTGGTAAAGCTCGAGGGATGTTCATCTCGCCATTGATCTTGGAAATCCATTTTTCCGCACCTTGGAAGGTCTTGGTTGTCCAACCAACCACTAGAAAGTGAAGAGCCATGGGAAGCGCAAACGGAGCGCAAGTCACGTCGGTAGTCCAAGCAAGATTTCGACCAGAGTCACGTTTACTTCCAATCCTAGTCGTACACGGCTAGGAAGACTGCATCGAGTTAGCATTTCACCACCACCAAGCACGCACCTGTGAAAGCAAACTTCGGCTGTCTATCCCAATCGCAAGAGTTGCAGCCTCAGAACCTGAGGGTCACACAGGTTTCAGCACAAATGGCACCCCGGTTGTCATCTTCTTCGTTCCTGGGAGCGCAGACGGCTGTGATTCTCTCCGGGGGATCAGGTCTCAACAAACGATATCTCCATCTCCCCTGTAGAAAGAACGATCGGAGGCCACGTGACTTCAGGCCTCAAAGGTTCATATCACCCTGCAACACCCTGACCCGGCCCGGCAGGGCAGAGCCATCCCTTTCACTTGAACAAGTCTCCTCTACCAGCACCCGACTCTACACGTCTCCTCTGGAGGCTTTTGCTGACTTAAAAAGTCGGTGGTGACCTGTAGAGTCGGCTGGGTATGACGTCTCGGGAAGCTGCGGAGTCCATGCTCTCGCTGACGTCTTGGAAAAAGGCTTCAACGGACAGAACTCAAGTGACTGCGGGCTTCAGACTGACCAGGAGCACACACAAGCTTCACGAAAGAGGCAGCTCCCCGCAAATAACGACAAGCTTCAGGAAATCTGCCACCCGACTGCACAAAACAAGTCTTGAAGGTTGACAACTCATGGATCTCTTTTCTACCAGACAAACAAGCGAAAGCGCAACGCAATCAAGATCATAACATGTGGATACATGTGGCTAAACCATGCTGTCTTTGTGCATCAAAGCCAAACAACTTATAGCGAAAACCCGCTATAACAGAAGAGCGAAGAACTGGGTGATTCCCAACCTCATGCCCAATCCCTCAAGCTTGTATTGCTTTCCATCAAGTGTCCAATCCTTTTCTTTGCTGTCTTCACCATCCACCTGCGCGGTGGCAGAATCCCAAGGCCTGGTGGGGGGCGCTTGGAGGAGCGATATGAACAGAGCGCTTCCATGAATTAACCTACACGAGAATGGGCTGGTCACGCGAAGCTCCGGCCTCCTTCCTGTCCGAAGCTGAAAGCTCCCAATGACTATAGTGACTATAGTCTTAGTAGTATAAGCCAGGCTGATGTTCAAAAAGCACACGCCTTTCACCATAGGACTACAGCAACTGACCTATCAATGTCCACCCACCCCTTAAACTAACTTCTGCTCTCTCATACAGGGTTGAAACAGGTGCCCCGCAAGCCATTTATGTTGCTATGACTGCTTCAAAAAATATAGATCCCCGCATCATCATCATCATCATCATCATCATCATCATAATCATCGCTTCGTGCTCACTTTCACAATCCCGTTTACATCCATCAAAACATCTTCTATCATCTTCTATCCCCAAAAATCGCGTCGCAGGTGGCCGAAAATCCCCTCCGATCTCCACACCTCCTTGTACTTGAGTGGCCAACTGCTGGAGCCCGGTGTGCAGTCTCAGCGTCAGCGTGGCGTGCGGTCCCACCGTTCGAAACGGTCCCGAGACGGTTCGCTTCGGCGCCTCGAAACGAAGAGCGAATGGGCCGGCGACTTGGCTAAGAATCCTTGTGCTCTGCATGGCAGGGGTCGGACCCGACACCGAAACGCCGGGGTAAAAGGGCCCGAACCAAACCCTGTTTGAGGGGCCCGGATTCTAAGGGCATCAACCAAGAGCTAAGGGACTGGAACGGATCCATTCGGAGATGGACCCCCTTTTCTTCGGACTTCGGGATGAAACGCATGGCCCACCGACCCCTCCTGTCCTATGCGTCCGGAGACCGGCCATCTCCCACCCTCCGACTGGCCAGTTCGGTCGAGGCGTTGAAGCCGGGGGAAGGCCCAGTGCTGCAGGAAGGTCCGAGTCGATGGTCCGGAGTCGATGGATGGTCCGTGTGGTGGAAGATGGTGCCCATCTGGCGGACGAAAGAAGCAACCCTGAAACTGGAACTGCCTCAAGAGGCTGTTGCGCACAACGTTCGGGTTAATCTTTCAACCAAAAGACCGACCCCGCGGTGACCGACCTACAAGAGACAGGGAAGGGTCTTGTTCACATGATCTCTTAGCCGCTAAGCCCAAAAAAACTCCTTCTGTAGTTGTTTGATGTTTGCATGTCTAGCTGGGCTGCACTCTTCAGTGCAGTCCAAGCCACCTTCGCCGGCCGCAGCACAGTCCTTGATGCCTCCATTGTCTTTGCAATGCTTACAGCTGCCATCCTGAGACCAAATGGCCTCACCTAGCACGGAACTCTGTGCTTCTTCAGTCAGAAAACAGAGGGATCAAGTCGTGGAGCGCCCCAAAAGTGTAGTTTGGGGTGGTCAAAATTGGTATATAATGGTATATATATAGTTCTATATCTCCATCGATACTCCTGTTTCAATGACTCCATTTGGGCGGCCGCGCAGGGTCGGCAGGGTCACTTGCTACCATGCTACTACGCTGAGTAAGTGACGTTCAATTGCAGCTAGAGCCCATATTAAGCACCTATGGGCCTGTTTTGGAGGAAACCAGCACCACTACACTTGCATAATCCAATCTATACACAACACACCAGCTGCTTCCAAGGATTTACCAATGGACAACCCTACACTGCTTATAGGTCACCAGACAGGACACCCAGACAGGAAGCGCGAAAGGCATCATCAAAGCCATCTAGGACTCCTAGGACCTTTCGGACTGTCACAAAACTCACAAAGACTGAGCATATCTTTGACCCAAGAAAAGACTTCAGTGTTGCTCTTCGCACATCACTACTTCTTCGTGACTTCGTGCCTCCATCTTCCACCTCACACGCCACACCTCCCAACCCCTCCCACCCGTTCCCCGCGCCATTGGCGCAGAGGCAACACCGAGGCAGGCCGCTCTTCCGAGTCTTCGAGCCTCGGGCGGTTCCGGAGCGGAGGCCGAACGGAGCCGAGGAGACGGGCGACGGTTTGGGAGGATGAACAGACGGATTGCTGATGGATTCGTTTGGAAGACGGCAGCTCGAAGACAAAGATCTGAACATCTGCAAATCATCAATTTGATGGGGTAGAGTATGGTAGAGTGGTCCCTCATCTACGTACACGTGGATGGCAAGACTGATTCCTGATTGATCTTGCTTCCGATGATTGATCGTGCGTACGATCTCTGCTTCTTCACTGATCAGGACTGCCTTCCCCCGCTCACATGTCCGGCTCGGCACCGCGCACTCCGGATTCAGCTCCACCTGGCACGTTCTGCGGCGCACCGGATGGACCTCTGGATGATTCCGGATTCACCCGGAGACCAAAAAAGAAGAAGCCAAGAACGGCAGGTGATGGTTTTTGGGTGATGTGCGGGGAGAAAAGGCTTGAACCCTTCCTGTTGTGGGCTTTCAGAAGTGTTGATTTTCGAGCTTTCAGAGGTCTGTCACTACGAGCTACGATCGCAGCCATGAAAAGCGCCTCCTGTGACGATGCTTCTTTCTCTGCTTGATGCTCCTGCGTGTTCTCCACCTGGGCAACTCATGGAAAACATGGGAAAACTGCAAAGTGCTTGATGTGCTAAGAAGAAACATGATGTGAAAAGGAAAATCGCTGTTCATCTGGTCTATTTTCGCTGTGAAAGTGAAGAAAAATAAAGAACGTCACCTGTGGTTTCTGGTCATCCCAGCTGGCTATGAACTACTAGTAGGAAGCGTAGGAAGTCTGGCTATGAACAAGGAACATGTTCACTGCACTGTGGGAACTGGTGGTTAGAGGAAGAGTACCTTGCGAATGGTCCATTTGAAGCGCCATACCTTCTAAAACGCGGAAGGGATCCGCAGGGCTGGCTCGTCCACGACCCAAATCGATGCACCTCATCGTTCTCCTCTTTCGTGTAGGAGCTTGGCCACACGCCCCTCCGGCCTCCGAGAACAGCGTGACCAAAAATCGACGCTCGATGGTTCCATAGCCGCGACCGACGGAGTGATGGCCGGGCTCTCGGAAGGAGCGACAAAAAACGAGTGCCCTCAAATGCCATCAAAAGCTAAATAAAGAAAGCCAAGCCCAAAAACAAAAGAAACAAATACAGTAACAGTAAAGTATAGTTGTTCGACTGTTCTTTTACTGGTCCTGTTGAACCTTTTTTCTTTCCTATCTTTCTTCAAAACAAAAAAGACACAAACTTCAAACTTCTCAACGCAGTGCCAATGGTATCTGGCTCCATGGCTCTCAGGTCAAGCGCTCGCGCAGCGCGCAGCGAGCTTCGGCCTCGAAGGAAGGCCTCGAAAAACCGGTCGGTGCCACGAAAAAAACCGTCAGAGTGATGTAATAACCTACCTCACGTGAGGCGAAACAACATGAAACAACCCATTGTGGAATTATGTCATTAACCCGCTATATATCACGATGTTTGAACCTGCATGCCTCATCATTCGTCATCAGGTCGTCTAGGTCGATTCGCTCGCATCCCTCCTTTGAAGCGTCGTTTTTTCACACGAAACATCGCTGAGTCCACACGCTGGGGCGTGCGCGTCGGGGTCCTGGCGAGGCATCGTGGAGCACGCCAAATACTGTTGTAGCAGAACAGCTAAGCAGGTCCTCTCTCACTCAGGTAGTCACCCAATTTGAAGAAGTGTCATTTAAAAAGCTAAAGCAAGGCTGTGATGCCTACGAATTTCTGCGCAAAACTGCACCCCGCGACTGTCCATTTTCTCGAAATCACCGAACAAAAATGGCCGCTACATCTTTGGGGAATGCCCTGAAACCACTCTCCGGGCGAAAGTTCATGAAGTTCATGAACAAACAAACCATGCTTTCCGCCTGCGGGCCACACAAGAAAGCGGAACTTTGCAGCTTGCTCTTGCCCGTCAGCAAGGTGGACCAGTCTGCCTCCCGCTAGGCCGTGACCCAAACCACCCCATGGTGAGGTGATGAGTAGTGCCAGTGTTGCGTCACATGTGTCTTTTCGTTGGACGCAATGACCTCACACATGAAACGCCATCCACATCACGAACACACTCCACGAACGGCCTGCGCCACTAAGCTTGGTCGGCTTCGCCGCGGAAAGGCCAGCAACTGGCTGGCCTTGCGTGGGAGCTTGGTCACCAAGCACTGAGTCTTGGTCAATGCCATCATCCCATATCATCCCCGGACTAGAAAATCCGTGAGGAAAAAGGAAAAGGAAAGAGGTCATATTGTATACAGTATTAACAGAACTTTTTGTAAATTCATATGAGTCGTATGGCGTGTGAAATGTTCTATCCCATTTGCTATGTCCAAGTCCATTCACTTTTGTCTCGTGCGGCTCACCAAGACCACCAATTCCACCAGAATCCAATCCTTTGACCTAGCTGTCCGAGAGCCTCCTTGTCTTTCTTCCCATCTACTGTCCCTTTCTTCCATCTATGCTTTGCACTCGCTCCACATATCTTCACATCATCTTCAATTGCGGGTGAAAGCCATCCTGCAATCCCCAGAGTTGGAAGCCGGGTCATAATACCCTCGCCCTCAAAAAAACGGACAATCAGAGCCACCTTCCTTCGTTCGTTGGGGGCGATGACCCGCCGGGTGTCTCGCTTCCAACCCTGGCGCCTCCGGCTCTCCAAGCATGTGCTGGCTCAGAAGCCGCATCGGCGGCGGGCCGCGCACTACGCTACGGCAGCGCTACGGCAGCGAAAAGATCGTCGGCAAAAGCGAACAGAAAAGACATGCCTTTTCTTCCCTGCAAATAAAGACGTTCTGCCAGGAGAAACATGGCTGAACACCTACAGGATCCTGATGAGTCTCATTGTCTCAAATTCTTCGAAGCTGCGGTTCGGTTCTTCAGATCAACAAACTTCAGATCTCATCAAATCATGGCTGAAGCCAACATTCAGAGGTTGCCCGGCCGGATCTGCTTCTCGCGTCCTTTTGCGTCCTTTTGCGTCCATCGCGTCCATCGTTGTCGGGAGCTATCGGTGCTTGGAACGATCAATCCAGTAGGTGCTTGGAACGCCAACACGGCGATTCGCCACTTACAAGACGGCAACTGGTGCGTGAGGAATATGGGAATATGGGTGGCTGGATCCTGAGGGGTCTACAGGGGTGGTTCATTCCCTCATTCCCTACGAGTCGCACGAGTCTGAATAGGAAGATGTGATTCATCACTTTCGTCCTCGTCAAAAGGCAAAAAGAAGAACAGGGCCGACTCGCCCGAGCGAGCTCCAGATCCTCACCCGGAGGACGCTCGGGAAGATGGCTTCAAGAACCCCGGGTGTTGCCTTTTTTTCTAGCGAATGCAAACACGTTCACAGAAACGCATAGATGTTTCTCTGGACACCAAGTCAAAGATGTTTCTCGATTCCAAAGTCCGGAAGATCTGCAAGTGGTATCTGTTAGGCTGCAAAAACTTTGGGCGCCTTTATGTCTGGCAGATGTTGAGACACGTTGAGACCCAATTCAAAGACCGGCCCAAACAGAGTGGTTTGGGTGTATTCGATGCAAAGACCCCCTCTGCCCACCATGGACCAGCTCTTCACAGCTCTTTGGAAGACGCGCGAACGTCCACCCGGTCTCCAACAGCCTCCGGGTCCGCCCGGTGTCGGCGAAAACGGCCCGATTCTGTGGTGGTGCAGGGCCCATGGGATTCGGACCCGAGCGAAACAGGTCACATGTGATGATCAAGGCGAACACACTTGGCCAAGTCTTTAGAACTCTATGGCCTACGTCCTTGTGCTCCAAAAATGGGGCCTACATGCTCAAAACATGCAGATGTTGGAGTAAGACCCAGTCTTCATGCCTACGCCCAAATCACGCTCAACACTTCTTGTCTCAGGGATCCTATTCGCAAACATCCGCCATCACTGCAACCCGCAACCGCTGGACCACCTGGGGTTTGCAGATGTTTGCGGCCAAACCTCCCGCCATGCTGGGCTGGAAGCTATGCCTGGCCTTTTCCGTGTGTCCCAATGGTGGTCTGACGTGTCGGACGGCCGTCCGCCGGACCAGCGTCGGAGCAAACCGACTCCTTCCGCCAGAGCGGAATGGTGAGAGAGTCGACTGGAACAAATGGCTCCGCACCGGTGGGTGGTAGCCAGTTCATGATGTTCATTGGAGTAGAGTAAGTACAGCATGTCCAACAGGGAGTGGAAATCAGTGCAAACCAGCAGCCAGTCTACATACACATGCATTCTAATCTGGACTCCCAGCCACGTTTGCCCTGCCTTCTCTGCACCTTTCTGCACAATTGGTTCCTGCTCCGGCAGAATCATCTGACGGTGGACTGTGGATTCTCTTTTCCACTCAAGAATGCAATCATTGGGCAAACGGAGTACCCTCACATCCATGGTTGTGCAGGCTTGGAAATACAACGTTCCTCAACTCCTCTAGGAGTCTGTGTGGCTGCTGAACGTTGTCTGATGAACTTTGTCTCACACCGACTTGTCATGCTTCATCTGCCTTTCGTAGTTGAGAGCCACACAAGACACTGCATTAAAAGAGAAACAAGACGAACAAGCTACAACTTGTTAGGCTTGAGAATCCCTTGGGAATTCTCCATGTTTGTTGAACAAACTCAGGGAGAGTTGGTTCGCCATTCCCAAACCAATCGCCTCGGCGCTGTTGTCCAATCAGCCCTGACTTTCTTCGACCAAGTGGTTGACGATGGACTCAGTTCGCGGCGTAGAGCGGCTGGTTGGGCCGGGCATGTTGTTTCAGAAAAGTGGAAGGTCGAAGCCACCAGATTGGTTGGGTGACCTTGTTCGACATCGACCCGTAGACCTATGAAGCTCCTATGAAGCTCCTGCTTGCGGTGCCTGGTTCCAAGTCATCCATCTTTCACCAATCGGATGGATGACATCGGTGGATCATGGAGATCCACTCATCACCAATCCGTGCTTCCCTCACGTCGAAGTCCTGCGGAGAAACAGTCATCTCCCTCGTCCCGGAAGACCGCTCCGTCCTGGAAATCTCCCGTGCAACGTAAAACCCGTGTGACCAACGGCCGTCGACACTGCGCTGTTTCGTGCGGCGACACTGCCAACGCGTTCGTCGCTTCGGCGTTCTGCAGCCCGGACCGAAACATTGGGGAAGTCGAAGACCAAGGAAGGCGACAAGCTCATCTGGAACTCCTTGGACACCTGACACCCACGGCGCATGTGTTGGTCGGACGTGTGCGACCGCACCAAAAAGAAGAGGGGCGACCTAATTATCAGTTCTACGGGGGGCAAATCACTCATACTTCATGTTGTAAAAGCAAGGTCCCCTGGAAAGCCTGTTCAAGCTGATCTTGATCTTATTTGATGCACCTTCAACATGACACACCCAAAAACGCAATATTGAAACCCTTCAGCCCCCACCTTGACGTAAAAGAAGTGTCACATTCGACATTAAACTTTGGGGGGTAAGGAGTTCGTGACAGCTCCCTGACTCAAAACCAATGGAATATCTTGTCCATCCACTGTAGTTTCCTAGAATCGCGCAGTTCTGCCACTTCTGCCGCCTCTGTGACCAGCTGCACGGAAGACAGACCTTGGGCCAGGTGCACTCTGCAAAGCACAGAAGTAATGGATGGTACTTTCTTCAACCCAAACCCAGAGGATTTCATAGACGTCCGAAGCTTGAAGCTCAGTTGAGCTCATCACAAGGACCGCTTCTGTTGCTGAAACTTGTAAAGAATTGTTGGTGCTTCTCGTATTCTCGTCGCCGTCCCAAAAAGACCTTGGTGCTTGTGTCCCCATGTCCACCCACCGCTTCTCTTCCATCAGGGGCGGAGGGAGGCGTCGACTGGTCCGTAGCGGAGCGAAGAAGCGTCGCCAAGACTAGTAGCGTCCTAGGAGCAAAGGGCATCGCTACTGGGAGCAAGGACGCTACGAACGGGGCTCCTGGCCTTACTACTAGGAGCGTTCGGACGCTACGAACGGAGCTTTTTCGCGCCCGAAGAAGTTCCAATCACTGGCGTCGCATCTACTGATTCCACGCCAATTCTTGGGCCACACCCGACCGAACCAATAGGGGTTCGGTCTGTGGCGGTGACCTCGGCGTCCAGGGTTACTGGGACCCCATGCTGTCCATGCCCGCTTCCATGAGAGGGCTATCAGCCTCAGAAGCAGCCATCGAAGGAGCTGGTACTTTGGGGAAAGCTAGGAAGCCACGACCAAACAAGCTGAAGGTGAAGAACAACTTCCACTAGATCCCTACACTTAAGCGCAGAAAAAGGACTTCTGTCTGAAGGGCGGGTTGTGATTCATCTCCGAAATCCTCCCGAAACGCTCCTCCACCGCAGACCTTCTATCGCCTTCACGCCAAGAGAAAAGGGCACCAGTGACCAGGGCATGTCTTTTGCGAAACTTCATTACAGCCTCATGACACAACTTCTTCATCTCGTGCCTGCCATTTCCCGCTTACTCAACTTGATACAGAAAACACTAAGCAAGTCCACCATCCACCAAATTCTGGACCGTGTTTTGCTTCAAAAAGCCACCGGTGTGACCGGTCCACTGGTGTGACCTTCGCTCCCGGACGCTGATCTCATCGTCGGCCGCGATGACGTCTTTCACCTCGTCACGTCGACGCACACGTGGGTCTTCGTCTTGAAGAAGAGAGACTCACAGGTGCGGAATGGCATCAAAGGCCACCCCCCATCCCCACGGAGCTTCAACTTCACGGTGAAACAAGCGTTCTTTTCCCACGGAAATCGAACGTCCCCACACCCCCACCGCACACTGCGTTCAGCGCCGGGGCTTCCCCACGATGTTCATCAGCCGCTTCGTGGCCAGCGCCGCATCCAGGCCCTTGGGCGCCTCGGCCGCCGCCGAGGCCGCGGGCGCGGCGGCCGGCGCAGCGCCGGTGGGCCTCGGAGTGGAGCGGAACGCCTGGGAGGGGGGAGGAGGGAGGGATGTCCAGTGGGGATATCTGGATGGTATACATCTAGATACATCTAGAGCAGTTACGAGTCAATTGTACATCATGATACATCTAGAAGTCCTGGGATATACATCTGGGAGATCCTTGGGAGATACATCTGGGAGATCCCTCGGGAAAGCCTCTGGGGGAAGGCTCCGAGTCCCCCAACGCTTCGGTGGCAATGGCCGCTTGCACGGGGGGAGCCACCACCTCCTTGCCTCGGAAGAAAGACGGCGCCGTCTTGATCAAAGAAGGAAGAGGAAAACACCATGGCAGAGTGAACTTCTTGGATCACATACCCATAAACCGCTACACTCCAACTAACCAACCATGGAAGTGGAACAAAAAGGAACCTGTGTCTAAGGGTAAACGAGTCTTCCAAGGGGCCATTTTCCACTCCTATGTTAGTAAGTTGGAGGGTAACAGAACTAAAATGTCTATTTGGTGGCATAGGGCGGGGATGATCAGCATCTAGTAGTGTCACCCCTATGCCCTATCACCTTCACAAACCAAATACTCAAAGTAGATCATGGGATGCTCTCGGATGGCTCTGTATTCAGTTCGGTCCTAGAAAGGGGCTCCCGGCACATCCAGAGGCACACCCAAGCGGCACTATTGAAGACGGAGAAGATTGATTTGCGAGGGAAGATACAATCACAAGAATCCCAGCAGGGATGAAGAATGGTATACCTGCAAGAGACCAGCAAAGCAAAGCATCTCTTTGAGGCTTTGAGGACCAGTGGCCGCAGAAAAAAGCAATCAAACTCATGCACAGCAATCCACCCCGCTCAGGCAATGACTCTTCTTCTCAGCTTTCTCGATCCGCTCGAGGCAGCCTTTGGCTTGACTTTCAGCCTGGCAAAGTGGCAAAGGTTTGGGCCGTCCCATCCTGAAAAAGGAACGAGGTTTTTTCAGGATAGACGGACGGGTGCTTTTTATATCTTTTGATCGGATGAATGTGGTACAGTATTTTGAGGTCGCACATGTTACTTTAGAAACATGTACTGTACATCCACTTACCGTACCAATGAAAACATCATTGAACATCCTGCAAGAGGTTGCGCTCCGTGAACCTTCCCTTTGAACATTCCAGTGGCAGATATTCTAGGGCCAAGTTACTTGGACAACTTCAGCACTCACCCCAAGTCGTGGTTTCACGCAGGAAGTGGCCAACTGCCTCGACCGGTGTTCCGTTGGCCATGACGACCCGGGCACCGTCAGGCACGACCGACCGCCCGTCCCTTCCTCGTGCACTCGAAGCGATGCAGGACGACCGCTTTCTCGGCCGACCGCGCGGCCGACCGCGCGGCCAGCGGAGATGGCGCCTGACGGTCGTGCAGGCCACTGGCTTGCTTGATGGCCTGGTCAGCAACCTCCTTGGCCTGGAAGAGTCCGAGAGTCGAGGTCCGTCCGGTCCGGTCGCGGGGTCCGGGCGAGGGCCGATCTCTTCCAGAAGTTGGAGCCAACAGCCACCCCAACAGCCACCCCTACTGCGTCCGAGGACTCCTGGCTCTTCTTGAGTCGTGTAGATGATGGATGGCCCACTAGCTTGTGCTTGTGCTTGGATTCGAACTGAACCGCCGTCTACTCTACTCTCACACAATCTAAGCTTGGACACTATGTTGACAGTCTCCGCCTACTCTGTCCCAGACTTGAAAGATTGCCAAACCCCCACGAGAAGCTTTACACCACCACCGTCCTCTCCAAATGCTCAAAGTAAACCTGAGTAAACCCCCCCAAAAATACGCAAAACCCGTGGTCCTGTCTCGGTCTCCGTCTTTGACTTCCATTTTTTGGCAGGGAGACCGCACAGCGGGCATACGAACGAGCAGCCGTTCGCCGCGGTCGGAGAGAGGTCGGCACTCCGCTCCTCGTCGTAGTGCTTCAAGCCTGGTGGAAGGACGTTGCGGCCGCAAAGGCAGGAGTTCCGTAGAAGAAGCGGGTTCTTTTCATCAAACAAGATCCTGAGACCATTGAACCCTCTGCTGCCCAAGCAATTCTGCTCATGAAACAAGCTCCATCCAGATCCTGAGATGAGACCATCCATCCTCTGGCCAATGGTTTTGCTTGTTTCAAGACTGATTTCATGTGTGATCTCACTGTTGAAAGATGTTGAAAGCTAAAAGTTACAGCAAGTCCTGCTTTTCAATCCCCTACCCAAGCAACTCTGCTGAACTTTCTTGTGTCCTTTCGATGACTCACCTCACCTGACTCCCAAGCCGCCTCTCCCCTCCACCGACGTCCGTACTCCGTACTCCGCGTCACCTGCGAGGCAATCGGCCGCCAAGACCTTGCATTGGACCATCGCACCTCAGCGTGGAGCGAGCCATGGCCCTCCATGAGATTTGATGCAAAAAGCGGCTCCGAACAGTGCTCCGAACCGTGCTCCAAGTGACTGTTGCCTAAATGAATCACAAGTTGATTCACATCATCCCTACCTCTTAGCAGGGGGGGACCTCAAAAAATGTAACTCACATTTAGTTTAGTCCTTTACATACACCTGGAAAAATGTAACTTACATTTGTTAGGCTTTTTATGAAAAATGTAACTTTTGCAAGTTACATTATTCCAGGGAAAATGTAACTAAATATGTAAAAAAATGTAAGTTACATTTTTTCAGGTCTAGGATGGTCCAAGGTAATACTACGCAAGACTCAGTGAGGCTGCTGGAAGATAATGTAACTACATCCCTCACAGGCAGGTTGTTACATTTTTAGACCCCCTCCCCCCCCTCATGTACCTCAATGCCGGGCCTGGGGGGGGGGGGTAAGTTACATTTTTCAGGGGGGGGAGGGGGTGAAAGAGTGACTAGGGCGTACACGGTAGAGGTGCAGACCGCTAGTGTCTTTTATGCGCAGAGTCTTATCCTCTTGCTCTTTGAGCCTTGAAGCAGTCAAGTATGGACACACTATATCGGCTGTTGGAGTGGAACCCTGCACAGGTAGGCTCTACTTTTCAGCAGGCACAAGATTCATGTCCACTCCTAGCTGATTGCGTATGTCGCACACTCTTTTTCTACTGCAAGGCTAAAACAGTCCAGCTAGCTCTAGCAACTTAAAAGAAAACTACGGTGCCATGTACTTACCTAATCCAGTGTGTTTCACACTATAGAGAAGGTAATCTCAAAGCTACTAAATACAGTGAGGGAGCAATAGCTGACTCACCTCAAGTACAAAATCAAAACGATAATGTACCTCGGCTGGAGACTGTATTTTTCACAGGCGGAGATACCATGTACCGGCGCTCACTAGCTCTTTATGGCCTGAGCTAAATCAAACTAAAAAGGGAAAGCGGCTTTTTCTCTACAGAGACCTATAAAAGAATCAAACGACACTCGCGTAACAAGGAAACAAAAACTCAAGACCGCACAAATGCAATTAATTAAAATGCCTTGCAAAATGCAAGGAGCGTACGGTCCGAGGAATAATCTTCTCGTGACGTGGTCTCGACCGCTTTCATCCACAGACAAAATAAAACTGCATCAAAAGGACTCTCTTTCACATTCACATCAAAAACACAAGAAGGAGATACCGGCAAATGTATGTACAAAAAAATCTTGCACTACAATTGCAAATCATGAAATGACTTAATCATCAACCATGACTGGTTGTCCATTAGAGGTCACTTCATAAGAGCGGTGGTGATAGATATCATCAGTTATGTAAAACTGTCCACATCTACCTGCTAAAGTTTAAAACTTCAGCCCGGAAACTTAAAGTCAAGCTTGGAAGCAAAGTATCAACTGTAACCAGAAGTATCTTCACTTCCTAGCCATCATTTAAATTTCAGCCTTCGCTCAGGAATTATGCCGCTGCAGACGATGAAGCTGCTTGATCAGAAGTTGGCGGCCTTCCTTTCTTTCTATTCTGCTTCTGTCTCTCCTTCCTCCGCAAGTTCGCCTTATGAAGAGTTGCTCCCATGCGATACTGTCTTCTGTCTCCAGATGAAAAGGAAGCTGGTCTGAGTGAAATAAACATTGGACCATGACTGTCCTCGTCAGAGGGTCTTGAGCACATAACCTCCGTGTCAATCATAGCAAAGTTCTCTGAAAAATTACAGATGAACTCCTTCGTGCTCACTGTGGAATTTTCATATTCCTCTTCACTCATTGAATGACCCCATTCAACAATGGTAGACAAACATGTATCGCCAAGCTGTGATCCTTGGTATTCTTCTTTTTCAACAGTAGAATATTCTTCCCAGAGTTTATCAAAGTAAACTTCACACTTCTTGAGGACCTGTGAAGTTGAACTGTAAAATGTTCTGGGAATAGGTGCTTTGATACCAGGATCTGCTTTTACACGAGCTTCTGAAAACCTGCAGATCCAATGCTGCATGGTGCTGTAATAGTAGTTAGCCATTGGCTGCCTTTTGTACCCAGACATTCTGTAGGCCAAACTATTTGCATCACCAGAAATGATGTCCACCTCATAGACAAAACACTCGTAAAGCATCAATGCTGTCTGTTCTCCTGTCAGTAGGTGGGCATCCACAGCACGGTGTGTATCAACATGATAATTACAGACTCTGATGGTATGCATGTTCGCTCGAGTAAGTGGAACACGCTTGTCCTCAGGACCATAGTCATCAAATTCAAAGTCTGCATCCTTGAAATCTTGACGAGGCCTTGTTTCTCCAAAACAAATCTCGTAGATAGCCCAAGTTACATCACGCTGTTCACAGTGACCAAGTTCTTGATCATGTCCAGCAATGATCTTGACATATCCACCTCATTGCACTATCAAGTCCTTGGAGAAACCTTGGTGTGGTGTACTTCTGACCACGAACCATGTTGCCATAGTTCCAGGATAAAAATGTCAAGGACTCTGAGCTGGCCAATAAGTTAGTTCCATATGGTTCTTCTATTCTTCCCTTGAGGAACCTTCTGCACAGCTCTTCATAGAAGGTGACAAAGTCCCAACTGGGTCCCTTGGGACCATATGATTCCAGTTCCTTCTTAAGTTCCTTCTTCGTATCCTCCAATTCTTCTCGAGCATGTTCTGCCCTTTCAAGGGCCTTTGGATCGACCTGATACTTGCCATCCAAATGAATGATGCGATCATCATTGATAAAGAATCTCTTCAAATCATGCTCTGGTTCGTGTTCATAACAATCAGGTGGAGGTACTGGACAGATATTACGAATGGATCGAACAAAATCATTCTCGTTGATCCTTGACTGATAATGAGGATGGGAAATCTCACCTTTTCTGAAACAAACATGATTCAGCAATCTTGCGTGAGTTTCCCTGAAGCATTGTTGATAAAGGCCAATACCTGGATCTCCTGTAAGCTCTCCAAGCAACTTCAAAGGTGAAGTATGCAACTCATAGGTATTGTCAACTTTTGTTGTATCCTTTTCAACAACTACTTCAGATGGAAAAGATTCCTGGATTTCAGCCTCCAATTTCTTCTCTCCATCATCCTCTCTGACCTCTTTTATTTTCTCCACCGCCTCTTTCTTCTCTTCCATGGTTGCATCATCCTGAACTTCTTCATGAAAATGAGGGTCAGGTATTTTATTCAGGCGGCTTTTCTTAGATTTCGGCAGACGTGGAGTATCATCAAGGTTAGCATCCATCTCACCTGATGGTAAGTGCGATGCAGCCGAGTCCTCACCTATCTCTCTTGACAGAAAGTGTGGTGTTGACTCCTCCTTGGCTTCCTCCTGGTCCACTTCCATCTTTGGTTCCTCTGAAGGAAAAACACCTGCATTCTCATCAAATATTTCTTCTTCCTTTTCAGGTTCAACTGCAGGATCCTCTTCAGGAACTTCCTCTTCCATATCCTCATCTTCTAGAAGTGTCATACTTCCAGTATAGATTCCACCAGCGATAGTGGAGACTCTTGTATAAGGAGGAACTTCTTCACCTGCATCAAAAGCTTGTTCTGCAACATCCTTGGTGAGCAAGTCCTCTACAAGATTTTCTCCCATGGTTCTTGGAAGAGGTCCTGAGGTCTCATAAAAATCTGTCCTCTCTGAACTGAAAGCTTCTGTCGCCTTCTCATTGTCCTTTTTATCCCTGAACAGGTGAGTAATCTTCACAGCTTCTCCCTGTAGCACCTGATCACCTTCTCTATACTTGTCGACAATGGAGCGCCATACTGGAACATTATCATCATCGAAATCAAGCTCCATATCATCTGCCAACAGGTATGAGATGTTTTGAGCTGCCTGTTCTTCTTCTTCCTCACGTTCCTTGGCATGCTCCTCATCCTTCTGGATCTTAAAGATACCCTTCAGGATGTCTTGTAGTACCTTTAAGTTCAGCTTCGATGATGGCTCATACGTCCCTGAACTTACAGGCTCAACTACAACACGAGAGCAAGAAATCGCCTCCAAAAACTTGGAATTGTATTGGCGTTCAAACTCTTCCTTCTTGATCATCTCATACAAGGGATCAGAAACTGCAACACGCGCTTGAACATACTCACGAAGTTGATAGCATGCATGTTGCACAAATCTACTGTTGGAGTTGTGAAGAAAACTCTCTAAATGATTCCTGTCACGGTCAATCAAATACCACACAATTCTTGCAGAAAAACGGAATTTCTTGAAGTTCATAGCAAAATGTGTATGATACTTCTCTGGATCCTCTTCTGCTTGTAAGGCGGCCTCTGAAGTCTTGTAAAGAGGGAGCTTTGTGTGTGGATCCAAGATCATAAACTCTTCCCACAAGATCGAATGCTTAAGAACCCACCTGGGAAGCACCTTGACGAAAAAGTCACAAACAAGTTCAGACAAAAGGTGCATGACGCGGCCAATCTCTTCCTCCTGCTTGAAACGATAGTGCAGTTTGGCAAATAATGGATTGTTAAATGCTTCCTCCACTGAGTTGCCGAAATTATCCCACTGAGGTTCTGGGATACCAAAGTTCCAACCCAGCAATTTGGGATCCCTGCACATATCCAAGAAACTTAAAAGTTCTGCAGAAGCAATGCCATGGTCTGTCAGAATTTCAGCCCAACGGCGTCCATTCTCCCAAGCACGGATGAAGAAAAACTGTTGGTATCCAGTTTGTGCCAACTCCATCCATTGAGAAAATCCAGGTTCAAAACTTGGTGCATACGTCTTGGGGTCCTCCTCTGTTCCATAAACACTTGGACGCAACAACTTGTATCTTCTACAAAAATATTCTCTCTGGTGCCTTGTCAACCTGTCCCAATCCCTCACTAGAATCACGTCTTCTCCAGTGCTCTGGAGTACACGTGTTCCTACACGATCATGGAGTGATACCATGCCAATGTCATATACCATCCATGGGTTGAGAACCAGGTTGCTGACATTCTGAATGAACCATGTCATCTCACGCTCAGCAACATGAGCAGAGTCATCTTCTTCATCTTGTTGAGGTTCTCCAGAAGTCCTGGCTGTTGAGCTCTTCGAAGTGATGTCCTTCCAAAGGTGGTCAAAACGAATCACTTCCTCATCAGCCTTCACCAGTTTCGCCTGATCCTTGCTCAAAACTAATGGATGAACCATAAACAAGGACCTTGAGGTAACACCATCTCCATTGACAATCAACTTTGGAGCACTATAGCCTAAGATACTCCAAGGATCACGATCATCAATCTCTTTAGGTGTAATCAAAGACCATCCTTGTGGATAATGGCCTTCTGACATCACCTGACGTGACCTCAATCGTGAACGATTGTACTCACGTTTAGGATGATTCTCATAGCTGACAAAACTGGCGATAGCACCTAAATTCAGATCATCCAACCAGAGAAGCATATGCCTCTTAGCTTGTCTTGTCTCAGGCTCATCTGCATGAATCCTCCTGAAAAGTTCTCTGGCATATGGCTTGTCAATAGATAGTCTGGTGAACAATGATCTCACTCTCTCTTGTTGCATCTTCTCACTGTTGATGAGCTCCATCATCTCCTCTGCGGACTTAGGATTTCTCAACTCCTTAGCGGGATCTGGATGATCTTGTGGTTGTGGTTCATCCACACCAATGTCCAAGTATTTGGGCTCTACATCACAATGTGTGAGCACCACTCCATTGTTGCTGAAGTACAGAGGACGTCCAGCCCGAAGCCAAAGAATCACGTTAAGCTTCACATACAAAGGCTGTCCATAATCCCTTGGAACCACTGTACCTGGGCCTAAAGGAATGTAAAGCGAAGTTTGTGGATTGCTGTACATAAAATGAACATAATCTCTTCCTTCACCTCTGTTCCTTCTGTTCCAACTTTGAGGGTCTCTCATCAAACCATGACTCTCAATGCTGGCCCAGTTCTCCCTTCTGGTAACATGAAAAACATGTCCCAAACATCTTGCCTCTATAGAAGTCAATCTATGATTCAACTTCTCTGGACTGATGTTATGCGTGAGTCCTGTATGCCCCTGGTTCACTCCCAAACGCATGGAGAAGGGCATATCATATTGATTGCCTGTGTTGTGCCAAACATTCTTGTCTAGGCGAATCACCAAATGAAATCTTTGCTTCTCATCGCTATGCAATATAGCAAAGAAGGCATGAGGATAAATACGGAAAGGTGATGGCATACGAGCAGTTCCCTCTGTAATCAGAGGCATAAGCTCTATCATTGCCCTATTGTCCATCAACCTGTCGAGATAACGATCATGTCGTAGCATATAGTTGAGCCCCGTGGCTATCTTTCCATAATCGTTTTGCCTCCACGCGACTCTTGTTGCCACGAACTGTCTGCTTCTCTCATATTCATCCTCTTCCTCTTGGGTGACATAGCCAAGAGCGTATCTGGCAATCTCTGCGAACCACCGTACTCGAAAATTAAACTTAGCATGGTTCTCAGGTGCCAAACACATTGCAAGAATGTCAGTTAGGATCAATTCATCCTGCTCTGAGTTCTTATGGGACTCAACTGGCGTACGTGGGCGTCTCAAACGGTTTGCCCAGTTCTGAGGTTGTCCCCAGGGAACCTTTTGTGACCAGTTTCGAGCATACTCAAAGATGTTGACCGGATTGGACGCTCCCTGACCGGCCATCTCTGTTGATACAAAGTCCACCGGTCAGAGGCCAGTGTCCTAAGTCTTAGAAATGACAGGTAGTCAACGATGCAAGGCAATAGTCTTCGAAAGAAAAGTGCTGATCTTGCCAAGCTAATTTGAGCCGCAGGCACAAATTCATGAAAGAAATTCAAATTTCTCTCAAACAAAAACACATGCATTGAATTCTCTCCTCTCACTCTCAGTGCAAAGAATCTCCAAGATAAAACACATCATGTGAAAAGTCAACATGTGTGCATACTGTAGGAATCCATCCACGCAAATATGCCTTGTGTTCAATAAGAGATCTAAAAGGTGGATGTGCATCGACTTCCTTCAAACAACCACTGCGTACTGCATCTATCAAGGCTTGAGGACTAGCAGACTTCTTAGTAAGACAGTCAGCAAGACACCACTGAGTGCGTATATGTGACAAGTCAGCAATTGCACCAGAGCATGCTTCCTTCCTAAGCATTTGGATCATATGAATGTCTCCTGTTGCTCAGGAACATGAGTAGTACTAGCTGTAGTCACAAGATTGTTAGCATCAGTGCGCATGTGAATGTCAGTAGAGTCACCTGTAATGTCCTTGATCAAGCCTCTAAGCATTTGGCAAGTGCCATAACACTTCATAAATGCATACAACTCTGCAACAGTTGTGGACAGGGTTGTTCTCTTGATCTTAGAAGATTCAAAGAAAATAAGTGAGCCTTTAGTGTTCTTCTGTTTTGCCTTCCTTTGCTCACCCATAAAAATAACCATAGCACGTTGAGAGGATTTGTCACTGTTGTTCCTGAATGCGGCATCTGGCATGGCAATTAAACGTGGACTACCTTCAAGTGGCCAAAACCGTAACTCCATAGGGTCAGTCACGATTTGTTTGCACAGCTTGTTCAGGGCCTTGCAATCACCTATTGTAGGTCCTGCTGATGCTGATGCTGACCTTGAGAATTGGTAGCATGCTTGGAATTGTGTTCTGGATTGTAACCAGTTTATGCTGCCAAGAAGGGATCTGAAGGCTGTGTGCATGTCTTTGTCACACTTGTCCTCATCCTTCAAACCTTTTGGAATGATAATCTCAGTCAATTCTTGAACACAAAGGGATTGCTCTACTGAGATGTACTCCTTCTTCTTGGTCTTCTCTTGCATCTTCCAAGCAACACGTTGTCCAGTAAACATCAGGTCATTAGTGTCCTCATGTCCAATCTTAAACTGTGACTTCACAATATCCTTGAACTGTTTCAAAAAGATATCATTACCTGTCACAAAAAGATCATCAACATGTAAACAACACATACCAATGGGTGACCTATTCTTAGAATTACTGCCATGCACAGGGTCCATAAAATGCTCAAGCAACTCTTCCACAACTTCAGGTGTAAGCTGAGGCGTTTGTGTCACAGTATACGTATGTTCTGCAGGAAGAAAAAGACTGACAAGCGTTTCAGCTTCTTCCTCTAACGTCACTGCATTCTTCTCGTTTCTGATATCCTTGTTTGTCTCGAGAAGCCACCAAACACCCTTACGCTTAACTATTGAAGTCCGAAAACAAAAGCGCGAACGCGAATACGTAGGTTCGGGAGTGCGAAGAGCTTTAGCGCGATAAGCGACTTGAGCATGGCCGTTTGCATATTGGTGCCAACCTGCCTTGTGCTCTACAGAGTCAAGGAAATTCTGGAGTTCCTGATCTACCACAGGAGTCCATTTTCCATCCTCTGCCTTAAGCAGGCTACGCGTCACCGTCTTCTCCGACCTATTTCCGTAACACACCGAAAACAGACGTTCTTCACAGAGAAAAGACCTACGAACTTCCTCCGCTGTGTCGTGGAATTCGTTTGGAGGCGCACCTGCTACGTAGAAGGATACCGGTTCCGGTTCGGCTGGCATCTCCTCTGATGAGTAGTTCACAGCCTTAGGAACCCTCAAACATCCGGAGTAGCAAACGTACGTGCACCGATGGGCTCGAGTCGGAACTAATCCGAGTGAGTGCAAAAACTTGTCGAGTCGATTCCACCAGCGACGAGGCGCATCACTCAATCCGTACACTGAACGGGTGCACAATCCGACAAGATACGGAGGCAATCCGATGTCGGTCGGAAGTTGAACGTGAATAACGCGTCGCTCGAGGTCGTAAAGTTCCCCCTGAAGAAAGGCAGTTTTCAAGTCGATGTGCAACAGGTCCCAAAAAGAAGAGGCTGCATGCTGACATGCTACGCGAAAACCATACCTGGTCGCGGTTGGCGAGTCCGTCTGGAGGTCCCATTTCTGGGCATCTTGGAAGCCTCGACAGACCCATCTGGCCTTAAACTTCTTAAAGTTACCATCTTTGTCAGTCTTGATAGTCAGGACCCATCGACCGGTAACATAGTTATCGATCTTATGCTTTCTTTGGTCTCGATACTTCATCGCAGTAAAGTCTAAAAAGCTGCGAAACTCCTCTAGTTTAGCTTGCTTGATCTCCTTCGCATACTTCCGGAGCACTTCCGGAGTAATCACACTCTCTGCCTTTGGCGTCTTCTTAGCCATTGTCTTCGCAAGATACTGGAAGAACTGTGAAAAACCCTTCGGATCATACGAGTTAAAACTCGGAGGAGCTTGGTTCGGACCTATGACACAAAAATCCATATCGTCAAAACTAACAAAAAGATTTTTCTCATCGTCCAGATCCTTGTCTGGATCCTTCTCAAAACCTTTCACATCTTCTTCATCAAAAATAGGTTCTGAATCTGTTTCATTTGTATCAATCGTCTCATTGTCATCGTCTTCGACTGTGCTCGTAGGCACGGGAATGTCGGCTGCTTGTGGCTGATTCGAACTTGATGCTGTCGGATTCTCCGAATGTCCAGGAAAGAAACTTCTTGGTACTGACTTCGGAGGTGCCGGAATAGGTTCGTCATGTCCCGGTAACTGAACCTTAGAACGTTTTACCTGAAACTTCACCTTCGCCTTTGGCAAAGCATCAGTTGAGTCCACAGAAAGCTTCCGCATTTGCTTACTGTGACGTTCACGATTCTCCGGAACATATGGTTCTGGCTCCGGCGTGTTCGAATCTGGCGACGGTACGAACGGATGAACGGGATCCGTATCACTCGGAAACCCTATCGGTGGTTGACCCGGATCATCTGGCGGACGGGATTCACTCGTAATCTCCGGCGTTGCCTCTTCCGGATCGCTCGATGGATATCCGAGTTGCTCCAAAGGAACATCGGGATTTCCGAACTGATTCGGACCAGCTACGGAACCTGTCGGAGGTGGTCCCGGAGGTTGTCCACCCTGGTGATCATCAGGGTTGCCACCCGGTCCATCACCAGGCGGATACATATCTTCATCATCTGGATCAAAATACTGCTGTTCCCCCGAGACGGGAATCGGCTCATAAGCCATATCATCATCCATCGGTGGTCCGTAGTCTGGAGGTTGATCCTTTGGATCCTTTAGAGCTACTTCATCAGGAGTCACAATGCGCTTCACGGCGCCTGTCGTCTCTGCTTCGTAAACTATCATACTCCAATGATCTACCAAAAACTGTTCATGATGAGGAGACAGTTGTGACACAAACATAAAGAAAACCTGATGGTATTTTCCTGGCTTCCACATAATCAACACTGCATCATCCTCAGAGTTGAAGAGAGGATGCACTCTACCAAAAGTACCACGATAGACCTTACATCTCTCAAAATACATCTGTGGCAAGGTTCTTCGTCTAATCTCCTTCAGGCCTGGAATCAATGACACAATTCGAGAATCAGAGGATGTTGTCACATCAAACTCTGATCTCTGAGGTAGTGCATCTACCTGCCTCAAGGTTCTGATCAGTTCAGTAGTAGTGAACCTTTGTGGTAGTATGTGTCGAAGTGGAACCGGAATTTCCGTCGTCTCTTCCGTTCTTACGGAATTCAACAAAATTGACTGATGAGCTTTTCTCTCTAACAAGAGAGCTGTTCCACACAAACTTCCAGAGTCAAAGTTCTCCAGAAGATCTTCAATAAGGAAACTTTGACGTGCATCTGAAGTCTCACTATAAGGAAGAAAACGATTCATCTCAACCAAAAATGAGAACGGAAACTTCTTCCAGTCAGGATCCTTGAAGTACTGGTTGCTTCTAGTGGCTTGCACTGTTTTAGCTTGAAATGAACAGTCACCAATACCTTTCCATCCTTGGCAGGATGCATAGGAATGGAAGACTGTCACGTAACTCATTCCCTTCGGACAATAACAAAAACAGTTCATATTCACATCAAAGTTAAAAATCGGATCCTTCAACGAAGAAATGAACTTCTGCAAAAACAAACAAAACTTGTTTCCTTTGGGAACAGTCACAAACACATGTTTCTTCCTTCTCAACTGCCACTCAATCACATTACAACATAGCAACCAAATAGAAGCTCTGTTCTGTTTGGGAGAAGGGTTGTTGATCACTATACAGTGGGGCTGCAATCTCTCCAGTTGCTGCCAAATACCATCTTGACCCTTCATAGTGGAAAAGTTGTATCCTGCCTTGAAATCCATAGGAGATGCAACTTTAACACCATTCTTTGAAAGGAACCAAGATAATCCACTGTTTCCATGAAGTAACTCAACAACATCAGGATGATCATCATTACAGAAGAAAAAGGACTGTTCTCCAAATTCGGCATCAACATACAGTTCGTGATCTTCACGTAAGTTCTCCGGATTCTCATCGTCTAATGCCGGTATGGAAACATCATGCCACTCATCGTGATCGCGTCTAACCTTTGACTGATTCACACGTATCACTGCCTTACCAGTATTGGCTTGGACCATAGCTCCTTCTTGTCCAAGTACTGTGGCGCGAACCCAACGTCCTTTATCCTTGAACTTTGATGAATCCTGAGTCCAAACAAAAACCTTCTCTCCTTGGAAATAAGGACCGTCACTTGGCATAGTCCTTCTTGCAAGATCTGCTCGAAGGTCCTGAGCTTGTCGTGCTTCTTGATGAGCTCTCAAAGCCACACGTTGTAGTTCCAAATTTGTACGATCTTGTGCGGCGGCGTTAGCTGACAATTGCTCAGGGCTTGCGGTCTCAAGGTCAAAAAGATCTGGTGGACGTCTTCCAGTTGCTATCTCTATTGGTGAATATCCACTGATAGTCAACTGACAATTTCTTGCCCAAACTACCTTCTTGACCACTTCTCTGACCGTAACACCACGAAAACGTGGGTCATCCAGATCTACCTTCATAACATGCCACATACGTTTGAACAAACGTACAGCTGTCTCTGCTCGGTTCGGCCAAGGAGTTCTTGGCCCACAAGGACATTGTTGTATACCATGGAACCTGTAGTATTCAACAAAAGCATCGGTGAAAAAGGCTTCGTCTCCTACGATGGCCTTTGGAACACAGTTGTTCTCATCAGACCATTGCCTCAATGCTTGGATGGTGGTTTGATCTATGAGGTCTTTCTGTGCCGTAGCCCAGAGAAGATTTGTGGCACCATCAAGAACAAGTAAGATGATATACTTGTTCTTGTGAAGTTCAACCTCACAATGATCAGCAAAAACAACATCACCAAAACATGAAGCTCTAATACCGGAGACTCTGGCTCGTGGCGGAGGTGCCACTGAAGTGTTACAAACACGGCAGTTCCTGACAACTGATTCATACTTCTCTAAAACAGAGTCAGGAAGCTTCAACATAGAAACACGTCTACGAAACTGAGTAGGACTCATATGGTAGTGCTTCACATGAAGCTTATAAAGCTCTACCTTGTCCTCCAGTCTCTGTAACATCTTCCTATATGCCGGTGTCATTGCAACAACTTCACTACCAGGTAATGGGATTGAAATCCGCCTAGGCTCAAGAGCGCCATCACCTGGTTCAAGTGGTTCATGTTTATCACTTGATGGTCCTTTTGATGCTTTAGGAATTTCTACAAGTTCACCTTCTGGCCTCTCAGGTGGTTCTGAGGGAGCATACTCCTCAAGATCATCACCCTTTAAATCATTCTGAGGCTCAGATGGTTTCGACTTGTGTCCCTTCCAAAATGGATCAAAACCCTTGGAAGTATACCGAAACTTTGGCGGCACGGGCTTTTCCGCGGCACTTGATGGTGCACCTTCCTTCTCTGACGAGAAGCCTGGTTCCCTGTCCTTTGCAATGGGAACCTTCTCTGAGGAGGAGCGCACCACTGCATCGGGATCACCAATGCCACGGTGCTCAATGCCAGCCTTCCTGATCTTTAGATCTGGAATTTTGGCATCTGGTTTGAACTTAAAAATTGTTCTACCACGCCATTCATAGCCAATTTGTAGGTCCTTCCATTTTGCCTTGCGCCAATCATCTAGCTTCTTGATTTCTTCTCCTCCTTTCTTCTTCTTGATGATTGTCAGTCGCAAGTCTTCCAGTAAGTCAGTGTCTACAGGACAGGACTTAGTTGCTGGAAAAAGAATCTTTCTATAATCCTTGTGGTGACGTATCAGTTCTCTCTTGTGAACATCTACTTCCCAGTAGTCAACCACAGGATATGCATGTTCAGCTACATCTTCATCACTATTGTGATCAACAGAAATATGACCATATTCATAGTGAGTGAAGTGAGAGTAAAAACTCTTCTCGCGCCGAGTCTGCAAATTCACGTCAGACAGATACCATGCAATATCTTGGAAGTCCAAGACAAGATGAGTACTGGCTACAACCTTCAACTCCAAATATTTGATACCAAGAGGCACCGATGTCAGATAAGCATGTTGAGGTGTCAGCCTGAGTTCAAAGCCTAAGTTCCTCATCTGTGGCAAGCTCATAAGCAAAGGGACTTCTCCTTCTTCCACTATGTCGAACTCTGTATGGTGGATCGTCCATGCACGATCATACATGTAAATCACCAGTTTCTGAGAGCAAGTAGCCTTCTGGGAATTGGCAAAGTAAAACTTGCTCTTGGTAGCCTCAAAAGAGTACCATAATCCACAATCTGGGTGATTGTCGACATAGTTGCAAAAATGGTCGACTGCTCGCCTTGATCCCATAGCTCTAGTGCATCCAATGTCCAGGATTGCAATAGTCGGCGGGAAGCGATTCTCAGTCAAAAATGAAATGGCCTGCATCTCCTTCACTTCTTCCTCAGCGCTCATAAGCGCAAAGCCATCAGGAGCCTTTGTGAGCATCTCCTTTGACAAAGAGTACCTCACAGGGGCACTCATGCCATTGAAGATCTTCTCACCATTGTTGACCGCGCAGTCAGCTTCATCTTGACATGAGGTCATCATGCCTGACAGCAAGTTCACCTCACTGTCATGGACTTCAGCTGCTGCTGTCACACAATGTGCAAAGAAACCTTGTTGACCTCCTGATGCTTGTGAAGATCTTGAAGGTGCAGGCAAAGAACGTGGCTGTTGTTGATTTGCATAGTTTGCATCTTGTTTGCCATCTCCTTTATCTTTTCCTTTTCCTTTCTTGCCTTTTCTCTTGCCTTTTCCTTTTCCTTTGTGGGAAAACCATGCTTCTTCAAGCTGTTGCCAAAAGTCATTGGCATCATCATATTCTCCTTGAAGATAGTCATTCATATCTTCGGCAAGAATGGCATCATATGCTACTTGGTTTGACTCCCAAGTGTCCTCATAAGGATTCTCTTCATAATACTCATCTGGAAAAGTTGTCTGTTGCTCATCAGCAAAATGGCCTTTACCTCGTCTCTTTCCTTTTCCTTTTCCACGAGGTCTGAAAAATCTGCGGCCTGATCTTCCTTTGCCTTTTCCTTTTCTTCTACCTTTTCCTTTGCCTTTTCTGGCTCTTCTTCCTTGGAATCTCCTCTGGAACCAAGAGAAATTCTGTTCATCATATACCCAAAAGACATCCTTCTGTTCCATCTTCTTCATCTTCGGCCCAATAGCCAAATGTACCATCGAGTTCTCCTTCTTCCATCACGAGGAATGATCTTCTACCTCCAGCACCTGTCGGCTGCACCAAAGGATTGTCTACTGAAGTCTTTGTCGTGCAGAACATCTCAATGAAAACTGTCCTCAGCTCTGTTGTAGTGTATTGCTGCAGGACCCTGCCACGATGAGTCATCAAAGAAGTCAAAGTGTTTCGCTGGTCCTGAGACAAATCTGCAAGTGACAGCATGAGTAAGGCAATGAGATTTTCTCCTAGAGGAAATTCGTTCTGATGAAAAGTCCTCATATTGCCATTGATGGTCTGCATGATTTCCTGAATCCTTTCTGCCGTTGGTGCTACTCCAGTCAACGCTGCATCTGCCTGCATCTGAGCTAGGACCTGTGGATGTGCTTGAGTGACTGGTTCTAACATGTCCATCCAACTGCTCATAAGCCTTTGGAGTAAAATCTGGAATCTTGTCATCCATTTCATCATGTCAGCTGATCCTCGATTGAAGCGCACGAATTGCATGAACCTATACAGGAATACATTGGTTGATCCTTTCACGAAATATGGTCGTAGTACTCGTTTGAAATATTCTACGCCGGCTCCTGGTGGATCATTTGCCTTCAATGCATCTCTGTCTAAAACACGCTTGTATACAGCTGCTTCTCCTTCTAATCTGTTTCTCAATGCTGGTCCTCTCTTCTCATCTTCCAGCTCGGTGATATCACACCAATCGTCTATGGCATCCTCATAGGAAAACCATGAAGTCTTTCCATCATAAGATGGGGGCACCTTTGTAGTGACCTGTGTTGTCATTGCTATTGCTGCTGGTTCTCTTCTCACATGCCTATTCACATAGGCTGCTGGCTCATAAGCCACATCCGCATCAGGCTCTTCCCAGTCGTCTATCCAATCCATGGCTGTTTGCCCACTAGCAAGTCTATGCCTAGGAAAGGAGCTCACCTGGGTCTTCCAGGATCACTGCTCCGCTACCACTGAAAGAGTGACTAGGGCGTACACGGTAGAGGTGCAGACCGCTAGTGTCTTTTATGCGCAGAGTCTTATCCTCTTGCTCTTTGAGCCTTGAAGCAGTCAAGTATGGACACACTATATCGGCTGTTGGAGTGGAACCCTGTACAGGTAGGCTCTACTTTTCAGGGGGGGGGGAATTGGAAGTTACATTTTTCAGGCCCCCCCTCAAAACAATGGTTAAGGGGGTGGGGATTTCACATCATGGATGAGGCGCCAGTATGCAACGGTCCACGAGCAGTTGGTCGTTCACGTGATTTCACTGGTTTCGCTCCCCTTCAACCTTTGGTTTCACTGGTTTCCCCCCAAAAAGACCCGGCCTTCGCTCCCCTCCCCTCCCCTCCCCTCCCACCGCGAGCACCGCTAGGATCGGCCCGTCCTAAGCGACCGGACTACCCGATGCGATGCTCTCGAAGCACTTCTCCGCATCGCACACCACCTCAAGGCGCGACCGCGCGCGGAGAACGGAGAACGGTGAAGCCTGCTAAACCCTGCGGACCCTACGTATGAATCCATCAGGATCACAGGGGGCTCCTCCTGGAAGTACCAAGACTGTAGTAGCCAGAAACCCGTGAGTGAATTCTTCTACACAGCAGACGCGCCCCTCTGACCGAACGCAACGGTCCCCTGGGCATTCCGGCTCTGAGCGCTTCCTCCAAGCGCCCTCGGAAACCCAAGACCTGCGCGCGCCAAAACAAGGCGCCAGCACCTGGGCGTCAGCCACACGAAAGACACAGCGAACACACCAGCTGAGTGACTGCAGCGTCACTCCAGAAACTGCTGAGATGACCAAAGGTGACCCCCAGCGTCGTTTTTCAGATTTTAGAGGTCTGACATACTCTGACCATGATCATTTCAAGACTGACCTTCCAACATGACCATGTTGGAAGAGATCAGGCAGGTCACCATGCCAAGTCTCACCACTCTGAGGCTGCACACGGAGCTGCTTGCTGCCCAGGTGGCGACCTCGGGACCGGTCGGCTCCATGTGCTGACCGGGGTCTGTCCAAGGCCTAGGGACCGGGTCCTACAATCACTTCTCCAGCCACAAAAGTCATTTCCAGGAGTGTCCCCAACAGTTCATGTTTCTGTGATTTTCTTGTGGAAGACCCCCACCCAGGTGAGCTTCGAAAGCTGGGAGGGAAAGCTGGTGACACCCGGATGGCTCCCACATGGGGCTGAGACGGATCCTTCCCTCGGCTCCCTCGCAGGCGGTGATGGCATCGTTCACGGCTCGCATGGCCTCGGGGGTACGGAGGTGGCGCGGATAGCGCGTGGCGCCACGAACTGGACCAGTTGGGGAGAATAGGGTTGATAGGGCTCCTGAAACACCAGGCAGCAAAAAGCTTGTTGGTGCTGTTTTTGGTTCGAGGAGTGAAGATGACTGCCATCGCATGGTGGAATTGGATCTGTTGAATTCATGATTGAGTCAATAAAGATCTCAAGTTCGATCCTCAAGAAAACCTCCCAACTCATAGGGAGACATCCCACTGCGCTTTTGGTCCCTATAGTCTTGCCTTTTGGCATGTACCCTGACTCGCCTCGCCTTGGTTTTGGGGCCCGGAGCTCCCGGCGTTCCATGTACAAGCGCCAGAGGGAGACGCTCACCGCCGTCTAAGGCCACCACTCGCTCCGCTGAGGTCCGGTAGGAAAAGGAAGCCAGTGCCTCACAAGCGAGCTGAGCTTGCTCGTTTTGGGCCGAGCTCGCACCAGCTCGCTTTGTGGGGGGAAGAAACGTTGGATCTGACAGAGCTCAAAACCTCCCAATGGAAGCAGAAGCAGAGCCGAATTCGAGCCTGCTTCCCTACCCTTTTGGATAACTCAACAGTGGTTGCACAGCACAGCAACCCCAGGCCGATTGGGCATCCGCTTTCCCGGCCTCTTTGGTCTCTCCCTCAGCCTCATTGCTCATCTTCTTCAGACAAGCCTGGGACCCAACGCCAGGTGAAGGGAAACCTCCCAAAAGGCCGCACCCCGCGGGAGGAATGGAATGGCCGCACCCCGCGATCCCTTCTGTCTCGCTTCTCGCTCCTCTCAAGCGGTCCAAGCGCCGCGTGGCGCGCCACGCGTGGTCGACCGCGCGCCTGAGCGAGGTGGACGCAGGCCACAGATTCGGCGGCCTTGTCGCCGACCTCTTGGAAGATCTTCTGCGCCTGTGCCGCGTTGGCGCGGAGCCAAGGTGGGACGGTTGAGCCAGCTGGGTGGTCTGATTGCCGAAGAAAAGGGGTGTGTGTCTTCAGGGGCAAACTGCACAGTGGGGAAGGGGGTTGAGCTGGGTCTTAAGCTGTGGAGTGACAGCCACTAAGCCATACTTAGAGACTCAGCCTCTAAGCCATGCTTCTCTGCAGCATCGTAGTCCTTAGTCCATGCCAGAATAGAAGACAAGCCTTCAGTGGGTCAAAGGAATGCCCTAGGGCTTTGCCCTGCAAAATGGATATTGCCATAGAATCTCGTGCGCTTCTATGTTTGGTTGAGGGTTACAGCTAGGACCGTGAAGAGAGCCAACCAACAGACCTGGGACCCCGCAACCACCAGACAAGAACTCTTCCATAGGATCAGAACTCTGAGTTTGCTGCTGTACTGCCCAGGTGAATTCGAGCCTCAGCATCGAAAACACAACTGCAAGCCCGAGCCTTCTGGATCCTCCTTGAATCTGCCACTGGTATGTGCCGGTGTCACCCAACAAGCAACCTGCTTGAACCATGTCATGTCAAGAAAATCCCTTGCTTGACCCTCTTCCCCCAACCGATCAAAGAGCCACGTTGTCCGGTGGAAGTCGTCCGAATCGGCTCCCCCGCCAGCTGTAGCACCGCATCGCCCTCTTCCTGACTCCGGAAAGCCGGGGAACGGGAACGGAAGACCCGAACCCGAAACCGGTGGTGGTTGGTCCCCCGTGTCCCAACGGAACGAGTGCGGCCAGCTGAGTGGAAGAACCGAACTCAACAGGACTCCGAAATGGAGGGTTGGGAAGGGCGCCCCTTCAGACAGGTTTCAATTTGGTGACCTGTTGGCCGTCGGTGCTGGAGATCACACCCTGAAACCAGGGGGAGGTCTCGTTTCATCCCCTACATCCGGTCGAACGTGGCCGCCGGTCGAGGCCTTGGACGTATCTACACCTCCACCAATTTGAATGGATTTTTTTGGGAACATCTATAGAGGAAACCCTGGTGTTCACCCCCAAAAAACTATGGTTTTCTGTAGATGTTCCCTTAAACCCATTCTGGGAGACACCGAAAACCACACCTCCTCCATCGGGCCCTCTCCCTCATGGATTCCCGCCTTGCGGCACCCAAGCCCCTGCGCGGGTCATTCACTCGGATGGGTCTGCGAAGGGGTCAGGCGGGGAAGAAATGCAGTGCTCTTGGGTGCCAAGAAAGAAAGGACTCTTCATGTCCAGGACAGTCTGTCATATAGTAATTGTACGTATGTAATTGTCAGGATTGGATGTCATGAATCATGACTTGTCTCTTGCTGTGCTATGGATGTCTTTTCCTGACCATTTTGGCTAAACATTTCGGTCTCGCTTGGTCTTCCTTCTGAGTGGTCCTCGTCGTGGAAAGCAGTGGAACAGGGATGGGATGCTGAGAGTGGTCATGACTGCCTTCCTTTTGCGCGGCCAAGGCGACCAAGGCCCCCATCCCAGGGTGGCTTTCTCGGAGATGCTGAGATGAATATCTGTATATCAAGCGGGTGGACCTTTCCAGCACCTGGAACAAAGAACCCCAAGAAACAAAGGCAACATCAAGCGCTATTTTCGCATGTCCTTTCTTTCCAGTCGCAAAAGGCTTTCCAGTCGCGTGGAACTTCTTAGAACTTGTGATTCCTTCCACTTCATGGTCCATTCTGCCAGACCCACGCGTGGAAGAAACACTCCACCGTACCGCCAAGAAAACGAACCGCGCCGAAGTCCACCGCCAAAAACCAACCGCCGAACGAATTCCGTCCGTCCGCGCCAGCGCCGTTGCCGCCGCCGTCGCCGCGGGCGTCCGCGCCTTCCAAACAGCTCGCCGGTCCTTGGCGGCCGAGGAAGCCTCGTCAAAGTTCTCCTTCGCCAGCTGGGCCTTGGAACCAGTTGGGTGGCGCAGCGGTCGGTTCGGCAAGGGGCCAACGGAAGAAGGGCCGAATTCTGGGAGGGTCGGTGGGAGAGATTCCGGCTTTCAACCTGGAGGATTCCTCACCTCCGAACGAAAGAGTGGATTCTTCGGTGTTCTTTTTTCAAGGCGTACAGCATGGGTGGCACGGACCCCGACCATCCCATCGCATCGAAAAGGGCCTCGGCCACCATCTGCAAAGCCGCCGACTGACCCATGATGCACTCTTCCTCCTGGGCGGCCGAAGCAACGCACGAACCGCCACCGGCTCACGCAAAACGACGATCTCCTCCGGTCGTGGACGACGGCCAGTATTCCAGCTCTCTCAGTATTCCACTGTGACCTCCATTTTCGGTTGAAGAAGTGAGATGAATCGGATAGATACTGAAGCTACAAATCATGGAAGGGCCGGAACCCCAGTTCCATGGACCCCTACAGCCTTCCTCCACACGGATTTTGGGCTCAGCTCCAGCTCCACAGACCATCCCACCAACCACCTCGCCCGGACACCGACCCCTCGTCTCTGGCCGCTCCTCGAAGATGTCGTGCGCCTCGGCGGCCACCTGCAGCATCTCCTCGGCACCTTTTCGAGCCGAGCCGTGGGCCGCGCGAGCCGCGCTCGAAACGGACCGCGGAGCAGCCGTTTTTCGTTGCGCAAACCGGTCGAGCCAAACGAAGATGCCGGAAAACCTCAAACCCTCCGGTCGAACCTCGAAAAACCCGCTCTGGGTCGAAGTCGACCCGACCATCGGGCGTCCGGGCTGCTGGTGGCCGAGTCCACGCCCAGAATCGACGCCTGGGGCCGAAGGCAGTGATAAAAGAAAAACGGGCGAAACGGGAGGAACTCTTGAAATCCAAAGGCCCAGTTCGCCCAGATTCGACGGTGTTTCGGATTGATCAGAGCTGGTTTCGTCGAGCCGAACGGTGGAGGCCGAACTGCGAAGACCTGCGAACACTGTGCCATGTGATGCCACGCGAGTTCCCTGGACCATGGAATCCATGGAATACCGGTCATCAAGACCGAGCATCGCGCCACCGACCGGCCGAGTCAAACCAAAAGCCACATCCAACGACCACTCGTCGAGTTCGATCTACCAGGAGCACCCTGTCTGGGTGTCCTGGCTGGACTATACGCCCACTACTTAAGGATCTCTCCATTGGACACCCAGACAGGATGGACAATCTAGGCTATTTTTAGATGCTTCTCTACATGTGAAGGTCATGCCACTTGAATAACCTGCCTCAACCAAAAGCATCAACAGTCCAACTGACCGTGTCCCCCATCGTTTCGCTGGATCTGATGGTCGGCAAAAGCTGAGGAGAAGACTTTGTGGATCAGTGCTTTGGCTTCGCCTGTCCTGGATGTGCAAGTGCAAAATCTCTCTCATCTTAGATCTCAGGCTGGGAGTTTCACATACCACAGTTTCTGACTGGCGCTAAGCTAACAGAACGAGAGAACGACCGTTGCATACGACTTAGCAAGCATCTGTAGTTCCAGGCCATCCTGTTCTGAGCCTTTTGGTAGAGGCCACGAGCTTTCTTCGCTGCGTTGAGTGCCTCTCAGCAGCTGCGGCGCCGAAAACTTCCAAGTAGCGAAGGATCTGAGGAGCATCACATGATGACTGGGTGATGACTATGCGTAACGCTTACTATGCGTGACAGTCCAACATATACAAGTGCCAAGCACCAAAAAGAGGTGAGGTGGGGGGGGCTACATTCAAACCATGGTTTCGACTCCTTCGAACATGGACTCCTTCGAACATGGCTTTTCTCCTTCCCATCGCCAGTTATCAATACTGTACCTAGTGGTTTGCTGTGCTGGGTGTCCTGTCAGGTGAACCTATATCTCAGCAGTGTATATAGGGGCCCGTCCAGCCAGGTCACCCCGAACGCCGGTTAAGCAGCTGGTACCAATCTCGATCTGAAAAAACATAACGGCAAACACACCAACCGACCTGAAACGACCCTGCGACGGAGGATCCTTCGACCCTGCCGGTGACTTCTCCGGTGACTCCGACGCCTTCACCAAGGAGGGGCGGTCCAGGGTGCCACGAACCAGCAAAGAGAACATCAGGCACCTGAGCCAGTCCAGTTGGCCAGTTGTCATCCTTAGAAATACCAAGCTAAAGAAACACTGCTTCGCACATCACATTTGGAAGGGGGTGTTCACACCGTCGGTTTGAGGAAAGCAACATGAACGAGTGTTTCCCAAGGCCATGTTCCACTTCCATATCTTCCATCTTAGTGTCGGAGTGTATCTACTGTGAAAATTGGCTTGCCTATACCTTCTTTCTTGGGGCAGTTCATTCGCGTTTGACCCACTTAACATCCAGGAACTTCCTATGGGCCTATGGCATGTGTCCACCCTACGAAGCGATGGTGATTCCTGGTGCAAAATGAAATCCCAGAGCAACTGTCCACTTCCGCCTACTGCACTGCGGCATGTTGGTTGGCCTCGTGTCCGTACACGTGCACTGGCAGAGCCTCCAGGTTTGGGGAGCCCTCTGAGGTCAGCGACTCTGCGTCCCCTTCTGCCTTGGCATCCTGCAATTCCTGCCAAGAGATGGATCAGTGGAAAACACTGGGAAAACCCGACCTTCTCAGTGGACGACAATGAACCGTTCACCATCATTCGGACTGTGCAGGTGTTGCACCATCGGATGTGGCAAGAATGGGGCGCCCAGTGCTGGCCAAGGAGAAAACATGCCACCTCCTCCGAGTCCAATGCTGGTGAGTGGGTCGACGTGTGGTTTCACATGCGGCTCTAGAATCCCCCAATGATGTGCATCATGTGTATCTATACAATGGTAGTACTATCGAATTCACAGAAGAATGTATCTCTGTCGCCCACCGGATGACTTCCAAACATGTTGTCGTAGCCCACTCTCCACTTCTCTCCACTCTCCCCTCCCTCCACGCGTTCCACCGCCCCGTTCGTCCCGTCCTCAGCGATGGCGGCGGCATCCTCGGCGGCCTCCATGGCATCGGAGCGGCTCTGCAGCTGGACGTTCACCTTCCGGTCACGGCTGCGCGGCTCCGATCCCGGAGGGATTCGGAGGGAGAAGGTCAGGGACGCGCAGCGAACGGATCGCTTCGCGGAGAAAGCGGGTTAGAGGAAGGGAATTACTCCCTTCCAAGAAGGGATTGGATGGAGAAAACCCATGTCTTGACCCTGTGGGGATTGGGAGAACGATGTCATTGTTCTATGTCCTTGGGGGTTACTACAGCTCACGCCAGCTCACGCCCCGTGTCCCGGCGTTTCTTAAGGATCGTCACCGGAGACTACCCGAACTCCCGGCCCTGGCATCGACTGAACCGCCGGTTCGGTCTCCCATGTCGACTGAGCTAAGTGGTTTTCCACTTTCGAGTGGTTCGTTCGCTTCAGCCATGAACCGCGGATTCCTCGAAGATGGACCCCTTCCACATCGCCCAGAACTCGATGGACCGGTGAAGCACGACGCTGAACGGGTCCAACGCTGGGAACGAGGCGAAGGCTCACGCGTCACGAGGCTCACGACGTTCCTGATCTGTTGGGAACCTGCCTCCGCTTGCGTGTACTGCAGGTTCATTTCCAGGCGCTTATCCTCAGCGAAGTGGAAAGGTTGGACGTGCTTCAAGGAATGACCCTGTCCTGGCTCCATCGAAAGACCAAGAATGATCAATCCTGAATGGATCTCAACTGAGTGCCTGAACTGCACTCAGCCAATGTTTTGAACCTGCCGCTGCACTACCAATACAGTATACATCAGTATACAATCTTAGATTCTAAATGATTCTAAGAGGGGAATATCTTTCAGAAAATCTCAGATACCATCTTTGAACAGTTCCAGCAACAATCGGCGATTCTGGGCATCTCTTTGCCGCTTTGTCAAACATAGAGTCTGCAATAGAAAACCTTCATACCTTCAGGGTACATGGTCCTTCATATCGGGTTGGAGTTGTAGCCTTCACTCTTGCTTTCCAAAAGAATCCCTCTGACCACACCCACTGACACATCAGATCCACTTCCAGGGCACGCCCATCTCGCGGGCAATGTCGATCGCCTGCGAGACAACGGGAGGAGCTTGAAGCACCACCCATGAGGGGTGGGTTCAGGCCAAGCGCGAGGACTTGGTCCATCTGTTCTTTCGTGTGTGCTCGTGTGTTGGGCCACAACGGGCGCTGTGGAAGAGTTTTGACCTAAGGAGGCGTTACTCTGACGCAGCTGGATCTGATGGCTCCGGAAGTGGATCGGATGGATCTGATGGATCGCGATCCGTTCTGGGGAGCCACGAAAAGAGCCAGCCAGTCGGGCCAAACACAATACGAAGCCAACTCACTCGTTCAAAGACCCTTGGTCATTCTTGTGCAACAAAACCCGAGCTAGACATGAGTTGAATTCCAACTTAAACACATACACAGGCACGTCTTCTATCCATTTCCCCACTCCAAAAACTGCCTCATCCGTGGCCGTCAATGCCAACTCCGGATGGTCCCGCTTCAGCTGCGCCATCGCAACCACGACCAACCTCTCGAGAAGGCAACGCTCCGGCCGGCTGCGTGCTGTCAGCCGATCTGGAGTGTCCACATCACTGAACGTTGTGTGTGTTGTTTGTTATGTCAAAAAGACAGAGAAAGATGGGGCAGTACCACATGTCGGCCTGTCATCACCCCCCAACCTTTCACCAGAACAGACTCCGGTCCGGATGGTGACCAAGTCTGTGTTCTCAGGTGCATACTTTGCAGTGTTTCTCATCTGAACCGCCAAAGAAGTGGCCGCCATCCCTCAACTCCACTGAGTGCACGCGCCCATAGACATTGGCACGATCATCTACCTGCAAGGTTTCCAGTGGCATTGTCTGCGCCCAAGCAGGCAGAGATGGGAGGCCATGTTCACTCCTCCTAACGGGAGAGTGCGGTGGAAAGAACTTCTCCACTTGGCTAGCAACTTGTTTCTCTTGAGCCCGAGATCTAAACTCCAATGGGCTGCCCATATCTACAGCTGCCATGGTCGATGTCCAACCCCAGCACTGTTTGAACTTTGTTCACCCCCCCCCCCACCGGTTTACAACGGGAGAACTCCCTCGTTCCAAAAACGGTCCGGGCTCGGCAACCGGGGGTGTCCGACCGGTCTTGAACGCGCCTTCTTCAGTCGATCTAAGCACTCCTCGGCAGCTTTGAGGCCTCTCCTCACCTTCTTGACCTCCACAGCGCAGAGAGTGGGTCACGGCGGAGGTGGAGGTCCAGTCGAGCCGGCTCGGTTTCTTTTGGGTCGACTGAGGGCACAGTGGGTCGGTCGGAAGAGGTCGGGGGGTGGAGCGGTGGTCGGTGGTGTGGGTGTTGCCAAACCGGCGACGGTATGTTCAGGTGTTCATTTTTGGTTAGAAAATGCCAGACCTCCTCTAACGGTGTTCTGAACCAGATGCATAGCAACTGCTAGCTTGCAGCCCCAAAACCTCTCAATAGTTTCCTTGCTAGTTGATAGCCGTACGTGTTTCGCCAGGATGCTGGCTGATGTTTCCTGGCGTTTGGACATCCTGGAAGGCAGTGGTCGCACGGCTGCCCAAGCACGGTTCGCAAACGGTTTGTGGATCCTCACTACTGCTACTCAACCAATACTCCATGTATGAAAATGACTCAACCAAAAAACATCCAATACTCCACACATAGAAGTGGCAGTGCCCTTCAGATATTGTTTCAAAGGCCCCTGCGCCCACATTGCAGGAGTGTATGCTTCTGGGTCCGAGCTATGGCCGCGACCCCCGCGAGCGCATCCACCAGCAAGAGGCACGCACGTGCCTAGCACGAGGAGAGTTCGAGCTTGGAGGCTCATGGCAGGGGTAGGCCTTGTGTTTTTGGAACACAGGCTTTCGGAAAGAGGCGATTGCTGCCTGCTACAAAACATGGTTTGTGAGTACGAATGGATCCACAAAGCCACAAAATATCCGAAAACGAGGTCCGTCCAAGCACCAGCTGCTGTTTCTTTTTCGCCTCTTCCAGTGGCGGTGCTTGCAGCTCCAGACGCAGGGCCAGAGCCTCGCGTTTTGCGCAAAGAAGCACAAAATGGACACGAAACAACCAAGAAGTGATGTTGATTGAGGCACAACTGCTCCCCCCAAACAAGAAAAGAGAACATACCTGATACATCCTGATACCGATACCTGAATTTTAGAGAGGCTCTTCGGCTATGGAAAAGCTAAGAGGATCGTCAATACCTGCAGCTGGAGGTTGGAAAGCAACTGATTCGTTCCACGGGTTCAGATCTGTGCGGAGCCTGCCATTGACGACTAAGACTACCGGAAAGGGACTGATGGTCATCTGCAGTTGATGATAGTCAAAACAGGTGCTCTCTCCCCTTACGCCAAGGCCAAGGTACTGAAAGCACTATGGAATGTGTCAGTCTTGAGCTCAGTGGTTGTGCCTATGCAGCCTTCGTGCCTTCAGCGAATACCCTCCAACGATTCGAGGAAGACAAACATCTTTCAGAGAGAAGCTGTTCATCTCCAACGATTCGACCGACCGTGGCGTGCCTCTTTCGCCATCACCAAGGCCTTGTGGGGCTTCTCCTGATTGCTGACATCGCGATGCAAAACAGGTCGCTCCACAATTCGCAAAAAAAAAAAGGCGAAGTAGACTTGTGGACTCCAGTGGACTCCGGTGGCATATCGCCTGGCAGGTTTGGTGGGGCATACCGCCCCTACTTGCCCCGTTCCGATGCTGAAGACGTGCGCCTCGTTGAACAACGGCGGAGTGCCCACGCACCCGTTCCGAGCTCCACGAGTGGTGCAAGACCGACGGATCGATGTGGCCATGAATCGGAAGCAGGAAGGGCCTTCCCTAGAGCTCTCACATGGTAGCCCCGGGGTAGGCAAAATCCTCCTTCCAGAACCAGTTCACAACGTTTTGCCAAGAACATGGAAACTGCCAAGGCAAATTGGAAGATCCAACTTCCTTCAATGGTGGTGTACCAGTTTCTATCTTGCTTTTTGGAGGGACCCTCTCAGTGTAGCATGGGGAACTTGACCCGAAAGGTCTACTGCTTCGCTGTCCGCTTCACTCGTTGCAGCCACACCTGCGTGATGCTCCAGGACACCAGTGTCTCCAGGAGCACCGCCTCCGCCCTGGCGACGTCGGGCTTCGGCGGGCTTCTGCAAACGGAAAAAGACGTGTTCTGGGCTTCTTCCCCCAACTTCCCGATGGTTGGTTGGTTCAGGGAAAGGACTTCTGGGCCTGAGAAGGAGGGGCAGGGTTCTTGGCCTAGCCGTCGTTGAAAGACAGAACACATAGTGCATTCAGTACATGGATGCAAAAAGTCTGACTGGCACGTTTCAAGCCCGAAGCGATTGGCTGTCTTTCCAACCAACCCCTCGCCATCTTCACCTCATCAATCACACACCTCCAGCCCATGCACCTCCGTCTCACACCCCAAAAAACCATGGCCCTCACCTCTTGTCGCCCGAGCTACGGATGAGCTCCAGTGCTTCCAATCCCTTCTTCGTGGCCGCCTCGTAGTCCTGGTCGCGCGCCGGAGGACGGACGGAGGGCTCGAGTCGAGGTCTCCGACCTTCGCCATGACGTGGGAGATGGCAATGGCGTGCAGCCTGCGCGGATCGCCAGGCGGCAGAGCCCGGTTGATATTGGCTGGTGAGGAGATGAAAGGGAGAACCCAAGGACAAAGAACGAGGAGAAAGGCCCAAAAGCTTCTGAAGAGTGGTTATATAAAAGTTCTGCAAGTACTGATTCATCTCATCAAAAGACCATGTCACATGCTCTGCCCGGATCTCTCTCAACTCCATAGCGTTCTCCAACTGCTTTGTTTGAGTCTCTGGCGCTCTGCCCATACCCTGCTTGTCTCCCAACCTGGCTGCGGCAGGACTGGGGTGGCTCGTTCATCGCAGTCGGTTGCTCCATGTCTCCCATCGAAGAATCTCGCCAATTCGTCTGCTCACTTCACTCATGGACCTTTCCAGCGTAGACTTCCGAACGAACCAAACGAACACTGAACCAGAACTTGTTACAAAAGTAGGATTGGGACGGTGACAGTAGTGACAGTCCCAACACACCTCGAAACCATTCGACACCTACTAACCCTGTTTTGGGACTTGTATTTCAGCAAGTCCCAAGTTTACCCTCACAGAGATTTTCCGCTTCTTCCTCGCTTCCGCCCACCCAATCAGGGGGACTGGAACGTCTCCGCTTTCCCGTCTTCCTTTTCAGGTCACCGGACCGCTCAAGCAAGTCCAAGGCCTCACTGGCCGCCTGCCACGACTCCACAGCTCCGGTGGCGACGGTGGGCCGTTGACTCCATGGAGGAAGGAGTTGGGGTGCCCAGGTCACATCCACGGCCCCGGAAGATGGGACATACCACACCACCCAGGCCCTCCATGTGACTCCTGGATGGTTGGTTTTCTCATGGCTTCAGATGGAAGAATCTGTCTTCCTCCAGATGATGTTTCCATCGAAACCTACAAAACTACACTGTTCCTTGGGACGTTTCGATGTAGGGCAGGTTTCGATGTGCGCTTCCGCAGGTTTCGTCGACCTCCACCGACCGAAGACCGACATAGCGGTCACCGACCTGGAAGGCAGTCTTGGGCGATGCACCTGGACGGTCAACGACGAGCCGTCGGTCGGAGAAGCACGACGAGAGCTCTTCACGTCACTGCAGCGGAACTCGCATCGGACGAGTGGAGAAGAAACAGCGCTCTGAACACGTTCGTGCCCAGTCCAGAAACAGCCGGAAACTTGAATGTACGAACTAACCACTGAGCTGGGCCCAACATGCGAACCCGAAGAATGAAATACAAGGTGTTGTTTGCACACAAATGGAGGAGGTCGTCTTTATCAGGTTGGTCGAATGTCCTAGCTATACTACTGAACCCCAAAAGGCTTCTATGAAAAAGACAGCTTGCCAGCGCCTTCAACTCACATTATATATGTGGCTTAAGCACTGTTGTCACCCATCTCGCATGGAAAAGAGTGTGTGTACTCTCGAAGAGGATGTTTGAAAGACTCCACCGTCAAACATGAAAAGGAATCAGACGCGACACATGTGGCCCAACGGGCAAAAAGAAAGTGTATCGCTTTCCACCTCAAAATGGACCCTCCCACTTAGCAGAATCTTTGGTTTTTTGAACCTTGACACAGCAGCAAGGCGATCTCCAACTTCGTCAGCCTCAGACGAAGGGAGCGAGATCGTGTGGAGGTTTGTCGTCACGAACCATGAACCCGTCAAAGCTGGTGCCCCACAGAGTTCGCTGGACCACTTCATGCACGCCCAGTTATAGCGATAGCGATAGGTGGGACGCACACCAGAGGCGCCTCCAGTTTGGCGATCCGCTGGGGGGGCCGAACGTGACGCTCATTGAACCCTGCAGACCGGCGGGTGCGGTGCGAACCGGGGCGGTTAGCATGGTTGATCTCTGGCCTAAAAAAACCAAAGAGACGCATACCAGCTGCTTCCGGCCACGGGGTGACCTGGCTGGACGGGCCCCTACACTGCTTAAAAAGGTCATCAGACAGGACACCCAGACAGGAAGCGCTAGGTATATACCTAGATACTTTCGGTGCGAACCTCTTCCTGGAACTTCCAGGAACATACCTTTTGGTCGCTCCTCCTGCGCAGCCCACTTCGGTCGATGACATGACATGGTCCGGAACTGGGCCTTTCGACGCCTCTTCGGGGCGTCTCGCCCTCCGAAAGACCCTCGAACCTCCCGTGCCCTCGGTGGACGTCTTCGTGACGAGTGGAGACCCCCACCTTCTGCCGCGCGCCACGAGAGTGGCGTGGACGCCGTGACTGATGGGCGCCCCAAACGCGTGCATCCGGCTTTCGCCCTTCGATTGGAAAAGCTGCAATGCCTGGCGGGCACGCGGGCGGTCGAGGAGGCAGGTGCGGTCGAGAGAGATGAAAGTTGCGATGACTCCAGAATGACCAGATCCCCAAGGCTTCTTCGACTATTAATTTAATAGTCTTCCCGAGGCCGACATTTTTAGTCGTGACGGCGACTATTTTTTGGACCTATAAAGGTTCTGGCCCAGGTTCTCCAACTTGCGTTTAGAGGCGGTGCGTGCGTCGCAGGTGTTCGGGTCCAAGATGCCCCGGATCATGATCATCGACGCTCATGTTTTGGGGGCTCGACGAACACTTTGATGACTTCAGTTTCGATAGACGAGTCCTCTAATTTCTCAACGTTGGTACCAGGTGAACGTTCAGGACACTTCCGCTTTTCAATTCCCATCCAGCCATGCGGGCTGCTTTTGCTCACCGGCTCATGGAGCAAACGATTTGGGAGTCAGGTGCCTCCCTTTGGATCGTGAAAAACAGATTGAACCTGACAACCAGTGAGCTGACCTTGTCTTTGGATTGACCCACTTGGCCCGCTTGGCTGCCATTTACAGTTTTTTGTTGCCCGCTCACTTAGATTAGGGGTTGACGATGAAGGAGGAAAATCACCGAATACACATGCACACACACATGCAAACAGCATGCATTTTTTGACCTCACCAGCGCAGCAATGTCAAGATATTCGCGACAGTCCATGGCCAAACGCCGCCGTCCCGAAGTCATGCAACTCCTGGAGGCAACATGTCAAAAGCAGGGCCATGCATGTCATTGGAAAGCGTGCCACAAATATAATTGTTATATATCCCCGCCGGCCGAGTCAGGACTTCTATGAATCGATTTTGGTGCCTGACTTTATCCGCCAACGACGTTCCGATATCAGAAAACAACTTAAGTTGGAGGACAAGGACTACCGGGCCACTTGGACAAATTTTTGGGGCGTTTCCATGCATGTGCGCTTTGAGAGGTTTTGCATAAAACCTGATCGAGCGAACATGTATGCCAAAAATCAACGCGTTAGGTGTGCAAATTTTCCTTCGTCGACATCGCTGAGAAACAAGTCGGTGAGAAACAGGCCGGCCCTTTTTTTTGAATACTAAATCATGCCGACGTAGTACGTACTATTAGCTTTGCAACTTGCACCGCGTACAGCTTGCAGGTGGTGTCAGACACTAACTTCAACCTGGTCGCAGAGTTTCTGGCGACCTTTGTTGGGGAGTTCAGCTCGCTGCCCCGGAAGATTGAAATGGAGGCAAACATATATAGCCAAGAATTGCCAAGAATAGATGTATAGACCATTGGTGTGACACACTGTGTGTGTGTGTGTGCGTTGTTTGTGTATGCGTGTGTGAGTGAACCGCTGCTAGCCGAAGCGATCGAATTATATATGCAGGCAGTGATGATGGATATGTCAAAGAAGTTCAAGCTCAACCCGCAGTTCCGTGAGGACTTTGAGCACGAGGTCCGGAGATTCAGCTGCACATGGTCTGCAGCAGCCATATATATATATGCAGTATAGCAGGCAGGTCTATCGGCATATGCGTTATTTTATGTTACGCATGCTGTATCAGGCCTGGGCGATGATTGAAGCCGGCCTTCATCGAGCTTTGTTCAGCTATTGTTGCAACAGATGGAACAAGAACAAGGGTGTGAGGTGGGCAGTGGGAGCCAGTGCGTATGCTAGCAAAAAATGTACTTGCATGCGACATGATTTTAAATTGTATACAGGTCGAAAGCGACTTGTCCGCGGATGAAGGAGATCAAAGATATAATCCATGCCAAGCTGGAGGCGCTTCGGTCATATAAGCCGATAAACCGCAACATTAGCTTCGCTGTGACTCACGCACATGCACGTGCAGTTCAATTACTCTAGCTCTGCATGTTCAGGCAGGAAATAAGTTGAAAGAGAACGGGAATAAGATTCCAGAGCGGGGCCGCTATGCAACTTCCTGGAGCAAGGTTCGCTCGTGTCAAAGCATGGTTAAAACAACGCACGCGATAGACCATGATGTGTGCGCCGCATCGATTTCTGGATGGATACATATATATAGCCCTGCAGGAGAGCATTGCGTCAAGCTCCGTGACAGAGCTGGAGGTCGATCAGCACATGTTGATTGAGGCAAGTACATGACGCGTCCAACACGTTCTTGCTGTGCTGTGCGGTGCGTTTTTTTCGACCTGTGCGCGTGTATAGGTCCGATTCGCTCATAGTGCAGGTCTCTGATGATGATCAAGCTGAAGGTATCGATTTCGATTTTCATGACCAGCCACATGGGGACAACCCAGAGCGCTATCCAGACAACCAGCTAGGCCTGTCTCAAAGTGAAGATGGTGATGGGGCGGGAGAGGGAGAAGAGGAAGAGGAGCAGGAAGAGGAGCAGGAAGAGGAGCAGGAAGAGGAGAAGGAAGAGGAGAAGGAAGAGGAGAAGGAAGAGGAGAAGGAAGAGGAGAAGGAGGAGGAGAAGGAAGCAGAAGAGGAAGAAAAAGAGCGGCAGGAACAGGAGCAGGAAGAGGAAAAGGGAGATGAAGGGGGGGGGAGACGAGACAAAGCGAGACAAAAAGGATGAAGAGGAAAAAGATGACGCAGAAAGAGATTCGGAAGAGGTGGGGCTTCTAGCGGGCATGGGTCTATACGCGTGCAAGCTAGCTAGCACATGACCAGTCCTGGGCATCGATACGTGCGCGCGCTCCACCCTGAGGAACTACCCGCAAGCCAAGGAGCGGCAGAAGCTACAGGCCACCAGGCAGACAGCAAACTTAATTAACATGTTTCGGACCGTCAGCCGATGGTCGTCTATATACCTATAAGCTACTACACTGTACGGCGGCCGCCGTTGACTGGGCAGGACCGCAAACCATTGACATCAACCTTAGCGCACGAGGGTAATTGGCAAGAGCTTGCAGAACAGGCCAAGGCGATGGCTCGGAGAATCAGTGAGGAGTTTGGCAATGAACGCACTTCGGATGTTGTGAAGGCACGCCTCATGTCATCATGCGTATATGTCATATGATCATCTTTCGTTTTAATCAAGCGATCGGTCCAAAAACCTCCAGAGCTCTCCATCGATCGACTATAGTGCTAGTACGTGTCGGCCTGGTAGGCACAAAGGGTTCTGAGGAAAACGTTGAAGCGCAAGCCTGAAGACGACTTAGGGGACACGGGACGACCCGAAGATGAGGATGAGGACCGAGCTTATAGAGATAATCAATCGGATGAAGACGCAGAGGCAGCAGGGAAGACAGCGAGGGGGCGAGGAAATCGTGGCCGAGGACGCGGACGTGGTAGAGCTGCAAGCGCCGGTAGGGGCCGAGGTCCAGGGCGCGGTCGCGGAACACCAGAGACTGGGCGTGGGCGTGGCAGATCCAAGAAGGTGACACCCCCTTCAGCTCGCAAGAACAGCAGTTCTGTCACACGTACTCCCACGCCCAAGCAGAAGACACAGGCAGAGGCCACTGAGTCAGGTAATAAGGAGTCGAATAAGAATGTCAAGAAGGCCAATCCAGGTGATCATGAGGACAAAGGTAAGAGTGAGCAGAAAAGAAGAAAGATGGCCATCGATGCGGTCTTACCAGACGACTCACCAGAGGCTGCACACACGGTGTTTTGAGCACACGGCATGTAGCTATGCATGTCGAGTATGCATATACTATTATGCGTATATATATGCAGTATCTTCAATTCAATTCATGGTGATGTTTTTTCATGGTGATGTTTATCGGCTCGATGATTTCGGATTCGATATGTGCTCGGCGGTCGGCAGGTTGTGAATTGGAAAAAACTTGACCCTTTGTGTGAGCTGTGCCAATTCGTTCGCGCCGCAAGACCTGAGCTTCCGCTGACCAAGAAGCACATGCCTTGGTACATGTGTGATTCCAAAAATATATTATATAGCGTAGGGGACTGCCTAGTTTGTGGCGCAAACTTAGGTCATTTATTGTGCCAGTACCTGAAGACGCTGAGACGGATCATCCTTCTCCCATTCGGGTTTTGCGGGAGACCTAGCGCTAGACCTGATCCACCGGTATATGTACTATAAAATTCGACTGGCACCCGTGGCTAGGCTGACAATCGGTGGCTACTATGTCAACCGCACTCAGCCCGACCTCGTGGCGGACATCAACCGGGCCGAGGAAGTCACACTGAAGGTAACGGAGATCGAGACACAATCGATATCGATCGAATTATATTCGCGAATCTCGATCATCATGAATGGGGCGGATATTTTATATCGTGCACGTTATTTAGACCGGCCTGCTGTGAGGAGTGTCCCGAAGCTAGTATATAAATCACTCGCTACTATTCGTGGTTCTCATGCATGCATGTTTTCTGAGATGATAGTTCTCTGGACATCGGAATTTGCAAAGCACGAATTCTCATATATATGACATTGATCGGTCGACAAAATGAATCTTGTGCGCGCAGGTGGATGGTAAACAAGGATGCTCCATCTGTTGGGGGACCAACCATGGACCCAAATTTGCGTCACTGTCCTACTGCTGTGCGTATTTGGTAGATCAAGTCCAGGGAAACCCGCCCTGTCCTGCAATTCTCGAAGCCAACCGCCGAGGTGGAAGTTGGCAGTCCTGGCAGCCGGATGGATGAGTGTTGACTACTGCGGGCGGCCATGGGAGGATGCTGAAGTTGTGCCGGAACCACCAGAAGATGTAGAGTAGCCAGTGAGTGAACAACATGATCCGATGCTTTCTTCCGGGGTAGCTGGGCCCATGGGGCATGCTGCCAATGCGTGTAAGCATTGGCTGGCAAGCTAATTTTGAAAGCCTGACCGTCCTGACCGGTCGACCGTTTTGGAGTGCCGGAGAAACAAACCCGCATGCTAGTTAACCTCGTGAATGAATCGGGTTCCTGCATGGTCAAGTGTGATGTCATGATTGCTCGCAGCACAGCCAGCTCTCGTCATGATGCTAACAGTTTTTGGCTCATATTGTGTGGTGGTTTCAACCGGGCTTTCTTGGACATAGGCCAATCGCCAAGGATGCCTGAACAGGAAGCCATAGACTTCGGCTGGAGTTCTTCACCTTTAGCGCTTACCGGGAAACAAGTGGCCCTCTTGGTAGCCATGGGGTTTCCGCTGGTGATGCTTCTTAGCTAACATCGTATACCGGTATACTATATATATAGGTCTTCCCCCATCTGCGCTGCCCAATGAGGCTGCATCTCGTGGACTACGTGGTGCAGGTGTCTTCCACCACGGAGCGGTCCAGGGCGGTATGCTCAGAAGTGGTCTACCGGCTACCCCGGTAGAATCTTCCCTCATACCGATTCGATTCGATTGCCAGCTAGCCTAGGATGTGATCGGCCTGGACTTTTTTTCCGGAGAGGGTCAATTGCACGCTGCATATTGTTGGGGCCTCAATTCTTGCGAACCATTCGACCCCCCGAGCTCTGGCTACACGATACTCGTTGTTCGAACGGCTTGGCAACTGCGCTCCTTTCTCCAGCGAGGCTCTGCTGGGCACAAGGCGCACTGTCCTTAGCTCATCAGCCGGAATGAAAATATGTTTGAATTTTGGATCATCGATATAATCGATCGATAGTATAAAAAATAAATTATATAACTATACCGGCCTGCACACCCGTTCAGTTCAAGCTCATCCATTCTTGATATATCGGCCCAAGGCAGTACTATGAGATCTTGAAGAAGCCCCACAAGCATAACTTGCTTACAGTGCCTGGTCCTGAGGCTCCCAATTTTAATATCGATCCAGTACGTGAGCAGCGCGGCTCATTTGGCGTTTGCCCAGGATTGGACTTTGCGTGGCCGTGCAACTAATCTTGCAGGGTGTTCCCGGGGCTTTGTGCTTCGGGGGGCCGCCCTGCTCGTCTTGGGTGTGGATCAATTCCCCAACATCGAAAAGGACTAAGACAGCTTCGCTTGGAGACACAACCCGTGAATACATCCGTGAAGCCAATAAGTCGCCCAGCTAGCTATATATATAGCTATGATCTATCATCGATCAATTGATAGATCTATATATATATCGATCTATCAATCGATCGATCTATCAATCGATCGATCTATCTATCGATCTATCCTAATATTTATCGATCGATCTATATCTAGTTGGTGTGTGAGTCATCATGAAAGCCAAACCATTTCTCCAAGGTTAACATGCCGCTGGTGCATGTTGCTGTTGCTTTGCGCGGCACGCCAAGTGGTCTCTCTGACAGAGCAACCATGTAGCTCTGTGATGAAGTACTTTCCATATTTCCGATTTGTCGTGAAAACCATGAAGAAGTTTAAGATCGAGTGGTTCGAAACAGTATTGCTCCCTGATTGCACGTAAGATTGAGCTTTTACACACTAGCAGCACGTATTTGGTGCTGTGCTTCATGAGATCTATCTTGCACTCCGTTTTGCGTCCGTATTTTTGCTCCGATCACTAAGTGCCATGGGCATCTATGGATCGAAGACACTGAAGCCTAGCCGAGTTTTTGGAACTGCGTTGGGGGGCTCAACTTGAATGTGGTGACCCTGATCGTCCGTACGATCTAGTCCGAACGCCTGGCCAATGAGGCCATTTGCACCGAAGCTCCGGAAGAAGATCACGAGGAAGGTCCGAAATAGGCTGAAGAAGACCGCTGCAAAGGTACAAATGTGCAAAGTCTATCAGTCCAAAGATGGTCGAAAGAGAGTGTGCCCATCCCGAAATATGCAGAAATCTATGCATGCATGATACCCTTTTTAGTGTATATATATATATCGACCGCCGCTACGATCTGCTGGTCCAGCGAACCGGCCCCAGGTGCGGTGGGAAATTCATGAAGAGCTCATCGGCCTACCCCCTTGGCTTCGGAAAGGCCGTTTGCAAATACCATGCCAAGTTTTTGGATTCTTGCATGCATTCAACATTAATATATATGCTATCGATCGATGGATCGAATGATCCAATTCGCTTGCACACTGACCCCCAAAAAGCAACCCCAATTCTCTGCCATATATCCCCTGCCCTGCCAGATCCTGCTTGCCGGGACTCAGGACAAAGTTCATTCTCCGGGTCCAACACCAGATTGCAGTGGAGCTCCAGCCTCAGATCGTTCAGCGGAAAACAGCAAATAATTACCATAATTCAACGCGTTGAAAATATAGTATTTTATCGATCAGCTGTAGATGTCCTCTTTCCCAGTGCCCAGGCCAAGCCTGTGCGAGCTCCATTCAATTGGAAGCATGCTGATCTTGAGGAGGTTCGTCAGTTCTTGATCCAAGAGAAAGCAAAGGGCGTGTACAAACCATTGCCGGGGCTAGGTGGGTTGTGAACACATTCGGCCACCACCCAAGCTAGCTGCTAATCTAGCTAGGCTCACTGAGGCGCATATTACCTATCTCCAGTATAAATTTAGCCTCATGGAGCTGAACATTAATTCGAGAACGAAAATTCGAGATCCTTGGAGGGCTGAGGCAAGGGGTCGGGGTCGGGGTAAAATATATTATATATATATAAATACATATAATATATATATATATATCGCATGAGAACGATGGCAAGCCCACTCCCGGCCCCTTGAACTCCTACTCCGAGATTGTGGATTGATGTCGAAGAAAAGGCCTAGTCCTGCACTGCGCAGGTCTACGAATGCTGGGTTTGTCTACGATTTGTCTATGGTTTGTCTATGCATGTCTACTACGCTGGTCTCCCGATCGGCTAGCGATTTAAATCATTTTTGCTATTAATTTGTTCATTTTTTGGTGCCCCTTCACATGCGCGCAGAAGAATTGCATGAAAAAACCAGACCGTAGACAAATCGTAGACAAACCGTAGAACCGACATTCTTTGACGTGAAAACGACATTCATTTGCGCAGAACCGACATTTATTGTCGTAGATCCGTGGTCACCAAAATCTGATATAATTTTGTCTTCCATGCGCGCCGTCGCCCCTTTCAGCCCAGGTTCAAGGACTCGAACTGGCTGATCGTATAGGGGGTGAGGCCTTGGCTGACATGGCTGATGCTTTCCTAAAAAGAGCCCAGCTAAGGCGGCAAAGGGTTTTGGATAGGCATGCCTCGCCGTTTGACAGCCAAGAAACTTTGGTTTTTGGCGAAGTCCCGGAGTCAAGGACCATAATCGAATATGTTTTCTTATGGTCAGATGTATATACGTACGCTGTCAAACAACACTAGATGATTGCAATATCAGTATTGCAGCTTATTTTGCAACCCTGTCAGAATCAACATGGCCATATGGATTCAATGTCTCTTCCGCGGTGAGGACCAAAAAAGACGCTCACCGAACGACTCCACCACCTACTTCCGGACCAGGCGTAGCGTGGGTCGGGGGGTTTGAGATCTAGACCAGTTCAAAACACCGAAGCTATATATATATATAATTTGTATTTATGCACGTCAGATCAGGGGCCTCTGGATATCGATTTGGGCTCCTGGGATTTGGTTTTGCTAGATCGAGCCACCTCCACCGTACCTCGTTATGTCCAAGGAGCCGAAAGCAAAGGAAAAGCAAGCAGCCCTTCCGAGGAGTTGAAAACACCTGCGCGAAGGGCGCTGTCTTTTGAGAGTGGTGGGGACAAGTCCTCTGAAGTCAAAGTTCTACCTCCTTCAAGAGTTCGATCAACAAGACCCGATCTTGAGGCTTTCAAGAAAAATGGACCGCAAACACCTTACCATCATGGCGCCATGCTTCATGACGATGAGAAGTCTGCACCAGCAGCGACAGCCATTTGCGCAGCCACCCCAGTGAAATCTGAGCCAGCAGAGGGCAGTCGTGTGGCATTGAAAAGGGCTGGCACCAAGGTCAATGTGTGGAAGAGTAGGTCGAATGAGGAGGAAGAAGAAGAAGGCAAGCATTCAGCCAGCAGCCGTGGCCCACAAGAAAGATCGAGGGGCAAGCATAACGCCTCCCAAGAAAACGGATCGAATCAAACCAAAGAAAGGGGAGCGAATCAAAACAAAGGTGATCATGATCCTGAAATGAAGAAGAGCAAAGCTGCGCCCAAGAATGCAGCTGGTGATGCTGGTGGCCGTGGGAAACCTGTGGAGCCAAAGAACGGGCCGGTCGGCAAGGCGGAGATCGGCAAAGCAAGGAAGAATGGGCAGGATGATGAGGAAGTCCCTGAAGATCCCAAAGCAAAAAATGGAACTCCTGCTTCGAAGAATGAAAGCAAGAAGAGACCTACAAGGGGGAAGGCCAGGGAAGAAGGCGAAAACGAAGAAGATGAGGAAGATCCAGAGTCAGTCAAGAAGCGCAAAACGGCACCTATGCCGCGTAAGACCCCTGACAATGAAGCCCCAAAAGATGTCAAGAAGAAGAATGACACAGCCAAGCCAAAGACTGACAAAGCAAAGAAACAAGAAGAAAAGGATGCAAACACGACAAAGCTCATGAATCTGAAAAAGCCAGAGCATTCTTCCAAGGAGCAGCCAAAGAAGACCAAGAAAGCTGAGTGTGTCAAGAGTGATGCAAAGAAGTCACAGAAGACCGATGAGAGCATCAAGAGTGATGAAAATACAAAGGCAAATAAGAAGGAGAGCGTCAAGAGTGATGAAAAGAAGCTGAAGAAGACCAAGAAAGATGAGAGCGTCAAGAAGACCAAGAAAACTGATCATGAGAGTGAGATCGATGTCGATTGTGATAGTGATGAAGAGAAGGAGGCTGCTGCTGCTGCAGCACTCCTGATCAGAGCAAACACAGAGGATCTAGAGAGCAAGAAGAAGGCAGAGGAGGAAAAGAAGGAGTTGGATGAACAAAAGGTGTCTAGGCTGAGGGCGTACAAAGCGAGGAGGGGCAGGTTTTACAGAACCTTGGAAAGCCAGGGTCCCAGCCACCGGCCAAGTGTTACATTGCACTTTGCATCTGATGATATAGCTTGGTATCTAAACTCGATCTGAACGCCCCCTGAATCATGCATGTGCATGTGGGTGAGTGTGCCCGTGCACTCGGTGAATTCCTGCCTCAGGCCCGAAGCAATCGCCCGAGCTACGTGCTGCTGCAGCGAAAGCACGCAAGAGTCGCACGGCAGCATACCTGGGCTCTTCTTTGCAAGCCCACCCCACGCTGGTTTAGGATGTGAACTATCTATCGATCAACTGGTGGGCATGAAATGCATAAATTATTTGGGAAGCCTTGATGTTCTGGGCCTGCTAATTAACCCCGAATCCGGTCTGATCTCAAAAAGATTTCATGACGGAAAGGTCAAATCAACAGTCATCTGTCGAAGGGACCTAACAGGCGCTTATCAATCCCTGTTAGTTACACGCGTGCTTGTGCATATGTATACATATATATATATATATGCGTGGGATTGAGCTGCTTCCTACCATTTGAAGCCTTGCAGGCCCTGGTGGTTTGACGAAGTTGTACGAGCAATGGTTGGCCTGTGGTGAAAACTGGTCAAAAAGTTCATGGGCATTGTCACTCAGCACACAGCACTCCCATAGTCGTCGTGGAGCGATGCGTTGGATGACGCGTCAACAAATCATTGACAAGTACAATTCAGTGGAACTGGCCGATGACATTATTCGTCAGAAGCGGGAAAACCATCCAGAGATGATTAAAGCACATCCAGATCTGCCAGATCGGGAGGAGCGCTCTTGCAAAGGGTGCTTGTAAGCATGTCAGGCTTGCATATATTTGTTCTCCTCTTTTGAGGTCTAATCGTTTGAACGGTTCTTGAAATATCGGAATTCTGCGCCACGTGTTTCCCTTTGCAGGACATGCAGCTGTTTTTGGTGTGGGATGAAGAGAGTGAGGTGCATCTCGAGAACACGATGCTTTCGAATGCTCACACCACAGTTGATGCTTCCCATCACCGGGAAAGTGGTCGAAAGAGGTCGCGCAAGGATTCTTCAAGTGATGAGGCAGGCCATATTAATCACGGGGACCGGGACAGTGAAGCTGAATCGCTGATCGGTGTACATGTTAATTAAAAAAACTTCACACACACACACACACACCTACTTCGTAGTAGCGTTCCTCGATTGGTAAATCAAGTCAAACGAGTGGTTTCATTGCATATAATTGGCTTCCTCAATCAACACCTCACATGTGCAGGGGACAAGCGACAGTGAGACTGGCAGCGGGAGTGAGGAGGAATCAGAGAGCTCAGGAACGGAGAAGAAAAAGAAAAACAAGAATAAGAAATCGAAAGGAGGCAAGACCAAGAAGAGCAAGAAGTCGAAGAAAAAGACTAGTAGGAAGATCAAGAAAAAAGGGAAGAGGTTGGCAAGAGAGCAAGAAAAGGAACGAAAGAAGAAGGAAAAGGAAGCCGAGAAAGAAGAGCAGAAGAAAGCACGTGCCGAGTTGCGAGAGAAGGTCGCTGATTCCAAGAAGGTGCCTCCTTCGCGCCAAAACAGTGCAGTATAGGTACCCGGGATATCGATATTCGATAGCTTGATTCCAGGTCCTGGGCCAGCTGAACTCCAAGATCAATGGCATCAGGGACAAGCTCAAGAACACCGACAAACTGCATGTTCCTCAAATATTGGCTTAGATGCATGCATGTATGTATTTATATATATATGCATAATCAGCACATTTCAACACGAGCATTCTGAGATCCACATAATGCTACAACACCATTTATACTTAGGCCTGAGGATTTGGCCAGCCCTATCAAAAAGGCTCTTATGGGTGAACGAAAGACTTTGGTATCTCACCGTGATGCCCTTCAGACAGCTTGCAATATCGACTTGGACAAATTTAAGGACTGGTTCAAGTACACCATGCACACACGTGCTTTCAGCCCTGCCTTGCAGGAGGAGAAGTGCAAATCTGTGACTCAAGCGGCCGAGCTAGCTTTAGAGGAATACCAATCATTTTTGGATAAAATGCGTTGCTAGATCTGATAGCGACGTTCGACCAGCTAGGGCCTTCTTTGAGCTTTTTTTGAAGCCAAGAGGCTGAAGACTGGCGATGAGCCAGCACACCAATCCAAGCTTCCTTAGGCGCTCGTCGATCCAATGATATATCACGCAAAACAGGCTTGTCATATATAGATCCTATTTTTTGCACGTGCTATATATATATATATCGATTTCGTGGGTCGAAGCATGGAAGCCTCTAGCGTTTGATGTCGTAGAATGTAGTGCGGTGCCATATATGCGAGGGCATTGCCACGTAGCATGCAGCTGCCTGTCCAGTCTAGTACTGTGCACCTAATTCATGATTCAGTGTACGTGCTGTTCTCTTTACAATGCACAGATTCACGATATATTAATTGGGAGACAGAGCAGTTTGATCCTTTGCCTCGAATGTAACAAACATTCATGAGGCTGGGCCCGCTATGTGGTTTGGGATGCAACATTGGTAGCCAAACTCCAGGGGAAAAAACGGAAATATTGAATCATGGAGCCACATGATTTCCTGTGCATGTTGACGGGTTCAACCTTTTTCCAATGGGGGTCACGCCGCAGAACCTGGCGAGCACCACAGAGAAGATGGTGGAGCTTTTTTCCAGAATGCAATAGATGATATCCAAGCAGGGGCCACCCGGCATGAAATTATATCCCCTTGTCTTGAGTCATTCCCTCTAGCAGCGACTTGCAGACTAGCCTCTTTTCAAGGCCAGCAGTGCAAGATCCATCATTCGCAGGGCCAGGGCCCACGTTGAGGCAGCCCGCATGTTATCGCTTCATGATTCGTGTGATCCGTGATGTGCATCGATCAAACGACAAACGTACATGGTCAGGAAATTGAAATGTACAGGACAGGTCTCTCATCATGGAGCATTTATATGTGTATAACATGTTTGTCGTTTATATCGTTCACCCTGATAATCACACATCGGTTTTTGCATGGCAGGATTGCCATGGCAACTGCCATCCCTTGAGTGAACGTCTCGGCCGATTTGCAGAAGACAGGAACAGCGCTAGAAACCTCTTCCGCCTGTGTGATTTGGAACTTGCTCCTAGTCTGGAACAAACCAGGATTCGAGTTAGCTAGATCAATTAGAATCAATATAGTGCAGGGGTGCGCCTGTCTGTTGTGCATGCGTGCTGGAATGTTCATGCTGTGAATCTGAGGAGCCGACTATGCTGAAAATTCCCATCAAAGCTCCAAAAATGCCGGGTGGGTATGAGATGAAGCCGTCTCCCCTTCTGGAGCCGCATCTAGTGATGCATCACCTGTTTACAACTATTGGCGTTCAAGTTCCCACAGGCAGGGTTCACAAGTTCTGGAGGATTCACCGAACAGAGTTGAAAGAGCCATGGGCGGTAAACAACGTTGCTTCGGACGATCATGTTCCGTATGCACTGTACGGAGATGCAGCAAAAATCCAAGATGACGGTACCAAGATGGTCGGAATCTTCTTATCGCTACCTGCTGTTTGGCGACCCCGGTCTGGTCGCTGTGGGAGATTTTGCCTTTGGGCGATGGAAGAACACAAATTCTTTGGTCATCACACTTTGCACGCAGTATTGACTTGCATCGTGGTCAGCTGCATCCGCATGTTTCATGGTTTTGACCCGGAGAGACCCGCTTTGAATTTCGCTGGAGGAAGGAGATTTGTTTGCACAGAGATCAAAGGAGACTGGCAGTGGTTGAAACAGCAGTTCCGATTTCGGAGCAACTGGAACAAACCAGACTCCGTGTGCTTCCTTTGCACCGCCAAGGGTCGAAGTCCGTGTGAGAAGGATTTATACTATTGTTTGGACAATCAGCACTGGATAGATTATGACTTGGTATCGTTCTTGGGCGATCAGATGGGGGAACTTCAAAACCCATGCACCTATGACCAATTAATGAGTGTAGAACGGAGTACGTTTGGATACATGATATTGTAATCAATCGATCTTTAAACTTGATCAGATCTAGTTCAATAATATGCAATTGCTAAGGTCCACTGATACTATTACCAGGATTTCACCCTCAATGTCTTCAGCCATGTAGCATGCATTGCTTGAACCTGGGCCTTGCCTTTGATTGTAATGGCGTTGGCCTGAAGCTTGGCCACCAGAGACCGTCCCACCGATCCACCCAAATTGACCAACCTGAAGTCTGCATGAGCCTGTAACGCCAAGATTTAGATTTTTGTTCGACATTTGCAGCACGCTTGTTAATCAAACTTTTATTTTGAGGATGGCCCTTTGTGATCTGCAGTTTTTTGGTCCGGCGACTGATCTCCAAGACCAACTAGACTTGGCCTATGACTCGTTCCGCTCCTTTTGTCGGGCGGAGAAGATCTCAACATCGCAGCCACCTTTCAAAGTGCGACATGCCACTGGCATGAATGTTTTTGGTCGTGTGTTTATGTCCGCTCGTTGACCCGTGTATGTTTTGCACTCATGAAGCATTCGCTAGATATACTCTTGCTCATGCGTGCCAGGTTTTGAAGCGAGATGGCTCCACCTTGTTGACGGCGAAGGCGTTCAACTCTAGAGTCTTGAGTGAATGGCTGGCGAGGAGCCTAGGTGACGCTGCGCAGCGTCCAGAGCTGGTCAACGTGGATTCCCGACTACCACTCTTGGCTTCGTGTTTGCTGCTTGTTGGATGTTTTGTGAAGCGTTCCAACACCACCAAAATCCTAAGTACAGCAGCTAGCAGCTAGCAGCATGCAGCAGCAAGAATACATATATTATAAATTTATAACGGATCAATACACTGGCACCTTCCAGCCCCAGGTTGAGCCTAGCTCACTTCTTTGGCATCAGCGAGAGGTCTGGCAGGGTGCTTACGGAGCAGCAGGCGAATGATCTTTTCGAGAGCGGGCACGCACTGTGTGCCTACTATGTGGCCTTGGCAAAGGATGCGTTGAGGCAACCAGCCTTGCAGTGCATCGAGCCATTATAATTGTCCATCGTCCTAGCTAGTCTAAATTTGGCACGTGTGTTCGAGCCACCGGCAGGCGCCAGAAGGACCACTTTAGGCTGAGACCAAAGATACACGCCACTTGCTGGCAATCGTTTGCAGTTCTAGTGCACAAATGCGTTTAGCTAGTTCTTTTTGTTTGGCTGCAAACCGAGTTGGTGCTTCATCTTGCATATGCTGCAAAGAAGTGGCGAAAAAATTATCGTTTTTATCACTGCTTTCAAGATGAAGATGGAATGAAACATCTTAAGAGTTTCTTGGCAGTGTTTGCTTACTTTTTCGGGCCTCAAGGGTTGGTGAGTATTTGTTTGAATGGAGCTGATGAGATTGAGATGATTGCTTATCTGATCTTGTATGTATGCATAATTATGCATATATTTCAGGCATATCGAGACGTGCCCATCCCTTGCATAGATCACGGTGGGTGACGTTCAATACCCGGCTGCGCCTGATTTCGATGAAGTCGAAGATTGCGGCGTCCCTTGATCTATATGATTGTTTGGCAGAGAAGGTGAATGCACGCGTTGTTTCAAGTTGATTTGTTAAATATGCAGACCATGGCACGCTTGTGAGCGTGTGTGTGTGTGTGTGTGTGGGGGGGTGGGGACGGTGCCAAGGTTGAACAACTCTGTCAAGAAGCGTCACCTCAAGGGTGCCATGTGATGGAAAAAAGAGTGCTGACAAGCCCGACAGTGATACCAAAACATGGAGAAAGAAACCGAGTTGCAAAAAATGTCCTTGGACAAACAATGTCTCTCTCCACGGCGGACATTCTTTTAATAGTCTTCGGAAGTATTGGGGATCCCAACTTAGAAAGTGCTCTGTAACTCTCGCTCTACACATATAGTATGTGTTTCTGCTGTATATACATAAAGTACATATGACATATGATGTTTCTTTGTGTTTCTGCTATTCTTATCAGCTTCAGAAACGTCGACCTGGACACCACCCACCGGCTGGCCTCATTGCCAGCCTCCTGAGCCTTGTCGCGCACCGAGCGGCCGGGGGACCAGCCTGGCGAACCGCTTCGCCGGTGGACACCGGTCTTCATGCCGGATTCCGAGGGCCAGGACGTTAAGTGGCTGAACCTGGGGAAGTACGGCACAGCCAGCGATCTAAGCAGCTGCCTTGGAATCCCTACCGAAAAAGAACCCCTCATCTCTGTGCCCACACTGTTTGGGGAATGAAGACTTCAAAAGAATCGAATGGAGACGAAAAGGGGTCATGAGACCATCTGAAACCATGGTGTGTGTCCTGACGTAGGGAAGAAACGCCGGCAAAGAATCATCTGTCATGGTTTCTTCAACCAACTATTCAGACCACACAGGAAATGCATCTTTGTTAATCTTGTTCTTTCTTGTTCTTCTTGTACCAACAGGGCTTCAGGGGACACCCAACTTGATATTTCAGCCACCCCTTCTGTTTCCGGTGATCAGGCACCTTCGCCCCCAGCACCGGTGGCTTTTGGACCGTCGACCCGTGCGGCGAGCCAGCCACAGCGCAGCGAGAGACCGCCTGTGGCCGCGGTGCCGAACGAGAGCATCTCACAGAGGCCGAGCTGGAGAATCGCCTCGGACAGCGGATGGATTGGCCGAGGAATGGAGACGGGGCGAGTGACGTGGCGAAGATGGGGTCGAGGCACTTCGAGACGCGAGGCCTAAGGCGTTGAGGCAGGGAGTTGGATCGATCCACGAAGATGAGAGAAGGTCCAGAGAATTGATGGAAAAGTCCCATGTTGGTCGCCTCATTCTTTGGATCTGCGCGAAAAGCAGTGAGGTCATGGCTCTCTCTCCCACGGGTGAGCGAGCAGACTTGTTGCGGAAAGCGGGACGTTGGAAGGGGCAACTGGAGGGGCACGTTGTCCCCGCCAATAAATCGCTCAAAGAAACTCACCAAAACCATCTTTCCTTCCTTTGAGGCTGTAATCTGCCTTCACACAAAACAATCGAAAACGCTGTGGCTTTGCAGATGAATGAACACCCATCACCAAATTGCCACATGGTCACCCAACATCCCTCCCAGCAAGCCGCACGCGCAGCGCCTGAGCCACTTGATCACCTGAAGTCTTGGCATTCTGGAGCTCCTGAGCTTTCTTGGTTGATTGGTCAACCACAAACAGGGCTTGCGGCGTGAGTCCAAGACAACTTAATTTCAGGCCAGGGGTACACACCATGCATGATCTGGAATTGGGAACCACCAATCGTTTCATTTCTTCTGCTTTGCTCCACTATCCTTCTGCGTGTTGATGCTGTCCAGATGAGATTAAGAACAATTACCATCAAAACAGGTTTCCACTGCTGATCTTTGCAAAAGCTCCCGTTGAATCCTCCGGGCTTTTGTTGCAGTATTGCTGGTTCTGCATAGTTTTGCTCAGCATCCTTGGCAAAGGGAATATACAACATTATACAACAACATACCAATACAACCTAAAGGATTCTTCGGACTGCCCTCTGGATTGGGTGGGAGTCTGGCCGTTGACTCACCGAATGGAGTGGATCGGTCCTGTGAGAGCATCTCTGCTGGCTTGAGTGAGCGTGACTCCTCATCGTCCATGAAGTAGGCCTTCCCCGAAATCAAGTCCACACACACACACACACTAGCAAGGCGATCCCGCACCTCGCGGCGGAGGCCCAAAATGATCAGAACATGCGCCCTACATGCGGCACTCATCGGGCGGTTTTTTCAGATGACGTCCCAGAAGTCTCCGACGGGATCTGCCGGGTGTCCTGAGAGACACCCTGACAGGTGGAAGGACCAGAGCGTGCTCAAGTGCACCACCATGTTGCTAAGGTCTCTCCAAGATGGAAAGGAATCTGTCAAACAAAGGAGACAGGTCACGACCTTTTGCTGGATGACCGGACATCCTTTCAGATCGACAGGTCAGGTGACCTTTCTTTCGCCTTCCAAATTGGATGACCCATCCAATCCAACTTGAAAATATCACCCATCCAAGAATCGTCCCAAGATCGGTGCAACCTTCTTTCACTTTTTTTTTTCAGAGGCCATGGCTTTCATTGGGCTCCCACACACGAACTTACAAGCTCTTGCGGAATTTGCCCAAGTAGACGTTGAAGTATGTATATAAGTATATAAATGAAAAAAGAGTCCAAACTATCAAGAGAAAATTCTATGAGAAGCTTGGGGGGTTACCTTGCAGGGGCTATCTGACCAGCCACGCCTTCAACTGTTGAGTCTTCGCGATCAAGCGGGTGCATTCTGCACATCCCACCGCATCGCCTGAGCCAACTTTGAATCAGAACCCTGGCCCTCAGGAGCAAAGAGAAAACCTGTAACCGCAACTGCCCCAAACCAAGGAATCCCTCAAGACAAACCAACTGAAGATCCTTTTGGATCCTGGAATGCCCCAGTTTTCAAGGACTGGTCAAAGGGCTCAGCCCTGGTCGGCTATCATCAAATCATATCAAATCTGATGAGGTCCTCATCCAAGTCATTGCCCATGTATTTCTGCGAGCTGCTTGGAAAGAAAGAGACATCAGGATACCCCCTGAAGGCCCGTCCATCCACGGATGTGTCCGTTCGACTTGTTGTCAGGCCTGAGCTTCGAAATGCCTGGAGTGCCGATTCAGCTGCAGTCTGCGCTGACTCAATCTCGATCTTGTTCAGATGGCCTGCGTGGCACAAGGGTTTTGCCCAGAAACGCCCGCATTCTCGTTCATGGATGGATTGGACCCTTCTACAAAAAGGGTCCGTGGTCTCCACCTCCAGGCGGATGCAGAACCTGCTACCTAGGGCCCTTTCCTTACTCCAAATATGGCACACCTGGGCACGCCACGAATCACCTGGACCTCAAAACGAATCAGTTCCCCCTGCGATCCGTGTGATCTATCTTGCTGTGAATGACTCCAATCTTTAATCCCCCAAAGAGAGAACAAAGCAGTCTTTCATCTTGCTCTCACAATTCATTCATGTCCCCCACGACCCCCTCCATAAAGCTAATCTTCTGACTCCTTCTTCTTCTCAACACCTGGCCTTCCGCCGCAATCGCCTGCTTAGCCTCAGCTGCACTGGTGTTCCCGCACCACACTTGTGCGGAAGTTGGATCTCCCCACCACACAGTCTGACAAACACAGCGGTTTCTTACGATGTCTTCTTGTTGACTAAAAAGAAGGCTATGGCCAAAACAGGTGGCGCCCCAGCGTGACTTGTAGTGTGAGCTTGCTATGCTGCATCTCAACAAGAACAGTTCATGTGGACACTCGTCCGACGGCTTTGTGGACAGTATCTTCAGAGCTCCAAGATCTTTGGAATCTACGGAGTCCTGAGAAGCATCTGTTCAATCACTGCCACACTCTCCGCTGGATCTGACATTGGATGCTCTTGACCTCCCCTGGAAGAAACCCTTCTGCGGCCCCGTGCTGCAGCTGATGAGTTGCTTGCGAAACCTCACAACCGCAAACCGCAGGGGGAGGACCAAGATGGATGCATTTCGTTTCGAACGAAAGAGGAAACCACCTCATAACCTTTGCAGGTAACCTTTTTCTGGTCAACTTGCTTGGGAAGTGCTTGGGGTGCTGTCAGGCTTGGCCCTTTTCTTCCATGGACACCATATGCATATATATATATATAGTCTACTTAGTCTACTTCCTTAGAAAAAACAAGGATTTGATTGGGTGCTTGGCTGAGCTCCACCCAGGAATCAAAGCATTCACTGGAGTTTCTGAAAAACAAAAAGGACAGAGCAGGCCCCGCCCGACACTGGGCCACCCTGCGAAGCTCTGCGTCATGTCGCTCAGCAATTAGAGGCGTCCTATCCAGAAAATCTACAAATTGTATGTCCTAAAACATCCACAAGAAATCCACAGCTTCTAGATGTCTTTCCTGATGAATTCCGGTCTGTTTTGCGGAGCAAAACATCGCAAGCATTTAGCTGGTCAGCCTGCATACTTCACCCAGAGGAGGCCGAGGATCAAGTAATGGAAAGCTTCCTTGTGCCATGGCCTGCAAGCGAACACTTCGCAGCTCAACTTCAAGCAGGCACAGGACACAGAAAACCCACCCAACCAAAACTCAGGAGAGCACCCCCCCAAACCCCAAAAGTACATTCCTTGAAATAATCATGGACCAATGTCCACTTCGATGATTCTTTCAGGGAGTGCAAATCATCTCGCAAAACCAGTTGAGGTCACCTGCATTGCTTGGGCCAAAAACTTGTGAGGAAAGTAGAGCAAAACTCACAACTGGTGACCAAATAGAATTTTGTGGAGGTCGTCAACCTTCAAGAGGTAATGTTTTCCCTTGACGACTTTCGGTGGTGAGATGGCAATGCGTGAGGTGGAATCGCATCCTGATGCTGAGATATCCAGCGTTCACAGGCGAATTGGCGGACCCAGTTTAGCTCTCAAGAAGGATTTTGCGCAAACAACGGCCTGGTTTCAATGTCTACTGCAAGTCAGCAAGATGTCCGGGACAACCCGTCCAAACTGTTGCGACCTCTTCAAACCCTGGTGGTTTTGGACAAGTCTCCCCCATCAGTCACTGACACACCAGGCCCCGCAACAGAACTCATTTGGCCTGGTGGCAGTTCCGCCTGCCGTGGCCCAGAGAAGCCCTTCGGCTGAGCCCAAACACCGGTCGACCGCCGCATCGGTCCATTGGAACTGGAATGACAAGCATGAAGAGCATCGTTCCACACGTGAGCTGTGCGTGCACGTGCGCGATGCGTAGGCCGAAGTGTGCGTGAACACCTTGTCTTTGTCCAAACCTCGTTGCAAACAGGAAAATGAAGGCGGCTGGAATCAACTGAAAGCGGGATGCAGCTTTACGAACTTTTGGCGCACAATGCAAATGCAGCTGCAGGTGAAAATTTCATGATACAATGCACCTATGGTATACACTGCAAACTCTTCACACTCCTTCTCGGTGGAATGAGCGCGATTTCCTTCTCTAAGCTCACTCTGCCGCTATTCGATTTCTACCCTGCTGCTACTCCAAAGAATGGGGTTCCTTGAGGATGTTCCTCTTGGCTCCACCTCATCTGACATCATTTGAAATCGTTTTCTTTCATAGTCGATCATATCTGCTTGTTCTTGTCCTCTTCCTTCTAGTGCACAGTGCCTTATGTTCAAGATGTTGATTTTAGCCTCGAGTCGACCACATAGTACATCTTTCTGTTCTCTTCATACTCCACGCCGCTCACACATTCTGCTTTTCCACTTCGACATGGTCTTGATCCTGGTCTTTCTGAAGGAACTGTTGCTTGAGTCGTTGCCTCTAATGGCACATTGTGTCTGGAAAATTGTCCTAACGAGAGAGATCTCAAGTGTTCTAACTTCCTTCTTGCCAAGTAGTTCGCCGCGTTTGTTTTTGAGATCATATCATAGCCTTGTCTGTGTAGAGAATCTGGCTCTTGTCCTTCTACAAAGCCTCCGTTGAGAATCAATCCACAATGAATTCTCCTTGTGTACTTGTTAGATTGTCGAGTTAATGGTCATCTTCCTCTCGTCTGTCGAACTTGTATTCTACTTCTATCACTCGAATCTCTAAATTCATTCACTGTTCCCACAAGGAGGCTTCTTTATGTGTCCACTCTATCCTCAACATATTTCCATAGCCTCCACATTGCTAAGGTCATTGCTGCAAAACCGAAGACAATGATCATTGACAATCGTACTTTTCCAGTTCCTATTGGCGTCTTCAACTTCCACCGTGCACTGGTCAATTCCTTTCATGAAGGTAGTAGCTTCTGTAACCATTGGCTGCGAGCCCTCGAAAGTAACGATTCTGACAATCATCTTGGCAATTTTGTTGGCCTTGCGTGCAAAGTTCTTTCTCTCTTCGTACGCCTTTCTCTCAAGTTCACCAACCTTTGCGCGCGCCAATACCCAATAGGGTTCATCAGAAATCTAATCCTCTGGCCTCCAAGTGGCGATGTCTGCCATGTTGCTGTCTGTTGGTACTTGTACCATATTGAATGAAGTCTTTGCAGTTTTGAATTCACAGCAACTTGCCATCTAAATGTCTCGCCTGACCGACTCCTCTCTTTGTCACACGTTGGCGCGCACTCGAAGAATCTGTGATCCACCTTTGTCACGCGCAAACCCAAGAACTGAACGAATGTATACACCATCTGAAGCTGGGGAAACTAGTGCGCGCAGCTCTGCCTCACATGAAGATAAGCTAACGGTCTTCTGTGTTCGACTGCTGTTGAATAATGGACAACCATTCAATGCATGGAATCCTCCTGATGTTGACCTTCTATTGCTTTGTTTCCGCTACAGTCTGAGTCTGAGAATGTCTCTAGGCGCCAATAGTGTTCACTTTTCTTCACACAGCCTTCTCCTGCGTGTAGAAATTTAATCACCAGGAAATAGTCCACGGTCTTCTTCAAGTATCCTAAGAACTTCTTCAAGTGGTGAAAGGACATAGTTGTTGGGTTTGACATTCTTGAAGCCAATTCCTTGACAGTAAATGCCACGTCATATCTTTCTTGACAAAGATACCTGAACCAACAATGCTTCTGAACAGACTTCTCCTGCTCATTCAAGATCTCTGGCTTGTCTCCCATTTGGATCGAATTGTCTGAAGGTAGCTGTTGGAGTTTGACCTCTCCAACTTGCTCTTCATATGCCTTCAGTATCTGTTGGATGTATATAGTTCCCTGGTTGGGTCCATAGCTCTTCCCAGTTTGTACTTTCTCCTCAGGAAGTTGAATTTGCCACCGAACTTCTCAATCTTGCTCACGCTGGCGTCAAACCTGTCTTGAATCTTTGGAAGGAAGATTTCATTGATGTACTTTGAACAACCTGTGAAAATCAAATCATCCACATGAATCAGAATGCTGCTTTTTTCATTTCTTCCCAGGCATGGACATTCAGCACTGAACTTGTAATTGAATTCCTCGGTGGGGTGCCCTGTGAAAAGTCAAACCATGCTTTTGCTCCAACTCTCTGTCCAGGAAAAATCCTCTTCACTAAGTATTCTTCTCCTCTCAGGCTCACTTCAATTAACTTTCTTGCGGAACTTGCAAGAATGCATCCTTCACATCCAGACAACCTCGCGCAACTATGATGCGTTGGAAGCTTGCTGCCCCCGTTAACGTGTGAGTGTCGCCCTGGATCTGCCTCACGAAGAAGTTCGTGGACCTAAGATCAACGATGAAGCGGAGCACCTGCTGACCATCTTCCGTCAAATTGCCTGGTTTTGCCAGAGGCACCGTTGACCATCTTCATCTCTCCAATTCTGGGGACCTGGTCTACCAGGCGCACCAGGCCTCGGTCCCAACGGGCTCTCACAACTTTCGGCCACTCCGAACACGGGGCCGAGGTGGCAACCCTTGAGGCTCTTCGATAAGCAACTTCTCTGGATGCCTGACCTCTTCAGCAAGAGGCTCAAGCAATACCGCCAGAATGTCAACGATACCTCCATGATCTGGCGATGGCAGCCCTGGAAGAATCTGGTTAAGGCTGAGGTCCACAGTCTCACCTGTGTGCGAAACCCAGAGTTCATCAAGCTTTGAAGCCCATCCCACACACGCGGGACTCCCGGTTTGCTCTTCTCATCAATGAAAATTTTCAGCTGCTTCCATAGCTGCTTCAAAGACGCCTCCTGGGCCGGTGTAGCGGCGGCACTTCCAAGGGGTCCATCGGGATGATGCCACCCCCCCTGGTTATAGTTGATCGCGGCCACAATCAAGCCACGCCGCAAACATGAATCGACTGTGAATATCTGGACCAGCAAATGTCTGATGACCTGCTCTGCCGAGAAACCCGAGGGAACATCACCTCCGAATATGTTGAGAACCTCCTTCCATACAAAACCCATGCCTGATCAAACCCTGGCGGGCATTCTGGGTGGTTCGCTCGCCCACCATCTCTCCTTTTGCGCTCACCTTCGGTCTGCCCGACCAATTTGGCTCTTTCTTCCAAAACGAAGTCCCGTGCACCGCAAGGTTGTCCTAGGGGCCTGACCTGAGATCTTGACCTCTCTCTTGCGCTTTTGCTACGGACTTTGCCTTTTCCTTCTCGGTCCCTGACTCGACTCCAATCTTCTCCTGTCAAATCTGCTGTCTGACCTCTTGTCGACGAGGCTCAGCCCTTGACGTACTGCGTCCTCTTTTGGAGAGTCTCGCAGGCCTGGACGGTTGATCCATTTGACCGTGACTGGGTCTCGACTGGAGCTCCCGGACATCCTTCTTTTCCTTCTTCTTGTGCTCCTTCAAGCTGACCAACTTCTCCTTGTCCATGGTCTTTAGTCAAGTGTTCTGTCAGCGATCGCTTGCCCTTGTGGCCATCTCCATCCGAAGAACTCTCCATCTCCTCGCCTTTGCCGGCGGCGACCTTCTCCTTCTCCTCTTTTTTTAACTCAACCTGCTCCCCACGAAGGGGCTGCAGGCGTCTTTGGTTCCTTGGCCTCAAAGGTTTGCCCCACCTGATGCCTGCAGCTCTGGTGTGTTTCTGACTGGCCAGGCGGTGTGGGCAACTAACTCTCCATTTGGTGACATGGATGAGCGCACGCTTGTCTCATGTCTCCTCTGGAGGCGGACCCGGCAGCGCCCAGAGGGCCCCTTACAAGTGAAAACAGCTACCGTGAGGGACTGGACGACACGAACGCCACCATACCCCTGCGGGTTTCCTTTCCGAGCCACTTCATGTGACCGACTTCCTTCTTTGCCAAGCGTGCCGCTGATCCAGCCCTCTTCATCTTTTGACTGACCATCTAGCAGCACCGCTTCTGCGCCCTCGCGACTCAGTCCGAGGGACTCCGAGGGACTTCGCACGCTCTTCAAGAGCATCCATGGCTCACTGAGCGCACCTCCTACCCCTCTGGTCCGCCCCCTTACGGGTCTCAAACCAGAGGGGGGCACACCCACCACCTGAGCCGACAATCTCCACACGGTCACTCTCTCGCATATGTCTGCTATAGCAGAATTCATAATGTGTATATATATATATATTTCATATTCATCTATCTTCTAGAACTCGAGGACGGTCAAAATCCATGAGATGATGCGACTTAAGTGGCACATCCAGGCGTGAGCGCTTTTGACGATCACCTAGAATGCCTTGCTGTCTCAATCATCTAATTAACTGTCATGTCTCTGCGCAGCATTGCGGACAAAGCATGCCAGCGTACACATATCGAGCGGCCGAGTGGCCATACATTGCGTTTGCCAACTCGACAATCAGATTGCAAAAACAATCTGGTGAGTGGGGTGCAAAACGAATTGCTGTCAAGATATATAATCAGTCAGGCGCAAAGCTCTGCGTAAATGTGACCACTCAGGAGTGAAAGCGTAAAGAAAGCAAAGGCTTTGAATTTGCTCTTTACATCGATTTCTTTTCAACATCTTGAACAGCAGTTCTTTCGACAGGGCACCAATCGATCCCGAACGCTTTTCGGCGGGTCGGCGGGAGTTCGCCGAGCACGTCTGAATGGGAGTCTTCCGGAACATACAAAGCTAAAGGAAGTGAGAGTCACTGCATTCATGGGAACAAATGGGAGTCTTGAGAACTCTCAATCTGATATCATTCAGATTGCCTCATGTGCAGGCAACGCCTTTCATTGCACCTTTTGCGGAGGCTTCCCACCAAAGTGGGCCCATGTGGCACTACATGTGGCACTACGTAGCGTTTTCCGTTCCACAAGCCTACGGCTGAGCACCGTTCAATCGTTCAACCCAAAAACTGCATCAAACTGCCGTGTACATGATACATGACTGCAGCGTGCAAATGTTGCTCTCGTCGACCGGGATCGCAAAAAGACTCTTATAAACACCAGCCACCACTGCCGGGCTACGACCGACCGTCGGCGCCGATGGACACTGGGCGCCGGCGCGCGACGAAAAACGGGAGCGCTTCGGCAGGGGCGCGGCGCGCGCCGCTGAAAGGCGGGCCAGTGCTTCCGGGGTGGCACACCCATGTTCGGTGTGCAAGTCAACGAATTGGTGGCTGACATTTGAGCGGCGAACGCGTTCAAATCTACGTACTGTTTCAAGAGAAGATGGACATCCAAGGGACCTCTTTGCCAACTCCATCATTATTTCAGGGAGTGCACTTTGCTCGTCAAACGTGAGTTGGTGGTGGCTCATGGGCGAATGTGAAACTCTTGGTGTTCCGCTTGAGAGCAAAACCGCGTCGAGGAATGGCCGCCCGATTTGGTGGTTTGGGTTTGACAATGGTTTGACTTGAGCGGTTGAGTAGAACATCCCTTGAGCCTTATAGGCCATCCGGATGGCCATCCGGCCTACAAATGGAAAAACATGCGAGGAAAAACGTGAAGAAACGGCATCGCATCGGGTTGTTACTTTCACTTCTGTGGACTTCGGTTCTTGCACTTTGCATGCGTTCGGCGCTCATTGTCGTGTCTCAACTGGGGAGGACCCGTCTGCCGAAGTGCCGAAGTGCTGAAGTGCTTTCTGCACCCCACACGGACCCTGTCCACCTGAATCCTGTCCCAAATTTGTGATTCACACTGGCTGGTAGGACATACAGTATGACGTCCTTAAGATTGGACAGACTTGATTCTTCCTTTCCCATGTGGCTGTCCCAAGGCAGAATTTCAACCCAGCTGAATCAAGGTGGAGGGAGGTTACCAGTATTTTCCAAACAATTCTCAAATCAAGCGACGCATCGAATTTGGTGAAACGAGCCGTAGAAAGTCTCCGCTCAATGCCTTGCTGGGGGGGGATGAAGATGGTGGCTTTGTGCACCAAAGAACATGGACACTTTGATTGCGCTGTCGTTGTTGGGATTGGAAGCAACGGACTCAACGCTTCAGAAGAGCATGGGCCACGACATCAACATGGAAAGGCTTGTGTCACGGTGTCACGACATGTTTCTCTATATCTTCGGTTTGGTCAACATGTCGTAGATCTTTGTTTTGCAAAAAAAAACGGATTAGACAAGCGCACTCTTTCCAAACATAGCCTTGCGTTGGCCGTGCGTGCACCCAGCCTTGTAGAATGTCTTGACGACTTCACGTTGCCATGTGGTGCCCCTCCTTCCGGACTTTTTTGGTTGCGCTGTGCCTCAGCTCAGCTGGTGGGATGGTGAATTGTTTTGCCTCATCAGCCCACCACTGAAAAAAAGTACGTGCGCAAAACTCAAATGTGGCAAGGCGAATTTCAAGGTTCGCGAACGTAGAAACAAGACCTTTCAGTCAGCACCTGGCACATTTTTTTCAGTGCGAATTACTTGGTGCAAAAGTCTGTCAGTATTTCACACAGAAAACAAGGAACCAAAGCTTTGTTGATCTGAGGAACGGGCCGTCTATACAAGTCGTGCAGGCTTGGCTCCAACTTCCAACGTCCAGAATCCTGCGGATGAACTTGAAAATGCAATTTGTTCAAGACAAAAACCAATCATCTTCAACCTAATAGCAACGGCCTCCAACCCAATAGCGCTGGCCTTCGACCTAATAGCGCTGTAGTAGCGATGGCCTCCAACCGAATAACGATGGCCTCCAACCAAACAGCCATGGCCTCCAACCTAATAGCAATGGCCTCCAACCTAACAGCGATGGCCTCCAACCTAATAGTGATGGCCTCCAACCTATTAGCGATGGCCTCCAACCTCACAGTTTTTGCCTGCGTGGCCCCCAACCGAAATCGTATGTTCACAAAAGTTGTGAGGAACTTGTGGCACTGTATGGGAAACTGTGCCGTGGAACAGCTGCCCCAGGGGGTGCAACGTTCATAGAAACCTTTCAGATAGACGATGGCATATCACACGGTGGAAGCATGGTTGACGCCAGTCCAAGGGCATACGTTCATGCAAACAAACCCAGCTAGTGAACTGCGGAACGAAATCAAATTGGACCGCGCAAACACGGGAGAAAGAGCTCCAAGGAGCAAGATTTAGGGTGGACCTGGGTGTGCATTAACCCTGTATTTTTACTGCAGCTTAGACATTGGCTGGTGAACTGAACTGAACGGCGATAAGGTCACAAAAACTGTATTGTAAAACAAGGGCGAGACGAACACATGAATTCAAAAAATGTTGCAGGTACGTGACGCGTCCCAAAGTCATATCACAACACGGTGGAAAGGTCTTCGTTGGGCAATGCGTTCGAAAGTGTTCGTTGCCCCCTGCTGAAACTGTACAGAATAGACGTAGTGTCCCTAGGAACGCATGTACACACACACTTATATAGAAATGTGTACGGATTCGGTGCGGTTTGCCACACGCTAACCTGGGTATCCAAATCCTGACCAGCTCAAGCAAAACCAAAGGATCCTGGAGGTCCCTAAACGGAAGTGAGGCCCAAAGCGCAAGAAGCAAAACGACGATCGCGGATCGACAGGCTCACGGCGTGCGCTCATGTCTGCCAAGCTCGTTAGCCCTTTTTGAACATGAGAATGACAGCTTGTAAAGGCCACAGCCAAGCAGGTACGTGGAGCTGATCAGATGAGTCTTCCCACCACGCTCCTGAATTTAACCTCTTCGCTTGTGTCCTTCTTGGTGTTCTGCTCCAAGGGTGTCTTTTTGTAGGCCTTCTTGAAGACATCAACATCTTTTGAGATGCTCTCGTACTGCTTGAAGTCACATCTGATGTCACAGTGTTCGTCCAGCAGTTTGAACTTGCGCTTCAAGTAGTGGAACCTTTCTCCCATGCGGAATGGTCCTTTTACCTCCACATTCCACTTCATCTTTTCTTGCAGGAAGTTGACGAAGTCTCTCAGAGCTCCTTCTCTACCCACCATGAACACGTCGTCTACGCGCACTGTGATGTAGATCTCCCTGTGCTTCATGAGCAGTGTGGGTTGCATGATGTTCTGGCTGAGTCCAAAGGCCTTTGCTGTATCGGCAAACAGGTTGAACCATTGTGAAGCGGCTGTTCTTTGGCCTGGCAAACATCGGATCAGCCAATAGATCTTCCCATCCAGCTCAACGAAAGCTCTTTCTTCTTTCGGCTGGTCAGCCATGAGGAAGGCGTCTTTGATGTCCAAGGTCATTGCTGTGAACTCCTTACAAACATTCAGCATCAGGTGGATGAGGAGTTTTGGCACCACAAGCATTGATGTGGGCGCGAACGTTTGCTCTAAGTCCACGCTGTTCTTGAACTGTCTTGCCACCAATCTGGCATCCACCTTGCTCCATTCGGTGTTTCCAGCAGACCACGAACTTCGTCGAGATGATGTATCCTCCTGAGTTGTGGACATCCTCCTCACTTGCTTCCTCCATCACTGGAATTTTCTTCAATCGGCTCACTTCATTTTGTCTGGCTTCCTTGTCCATCACTTTCAAGTGCTCATCACTGGTGATGAGAGGTTCATCTGCTTCCTCTGTGGTAGAGCAGCTCCTCCGTGAGATCTGTAGGGATCCATTCATCTCCCATCTCTTCATCTCCGTGAGCCTCAATGGATTGCACTCCGGCATACTGAGGTGGATACAGTCTTGGGATCTTACTTGCCTGGCACCTCAGGGTGTTCTTTCCGAGCGCCTTGCAAGCTCACGGGCGCATGAACCGGGACCTCAGGCCTGCGCCGTGGTAATGGTGGCCGAGAGGATGGCCTGGGTACGTTGTGCTCAAAGATGGGTGCCACTGCCGGGAGAAGGTTGTCCTCCTGTTGAGAGCGGACAGCCAGCCAATGATCAGCCAGATAGTGCCCAGCAGAAAACGCTCCATCTCAGGAGCTGAAACAGAAAGCGAAATCCTCATCACTCTCCATTTTGCGGCGCTCCCGCCATAGGCTGGCTCTATTGGCGGCCACGCGCGCCAGCGAATCCTCGGCTTCCCAAGCAGGAGCGGTGGCGCCCGCCGATGAAGAGGAAGGGCCATCGCCAGTCGCTTCCACCAAGTGCTGCACTTGGTCCCTGTACGCCATCGAGAGGCAGCGAGGACAGCATTCCACGGTTGGGGCAGCACCAACACAAGCCGACCCCACATCCGCACGTCCTCCAGCTGGGATCTCCGCAGAGGCAGCAAGCTGGCGGCAATTCAATTGGGTGGAACGGTCTGCCATCACCCACCATCCACGGAGCGCTCGATGACGCGATGCGTGCGGGTCTCAGCCGACAGGGCAGTAGTGCGGTTCCCCACCACGGCATCACTCGCCGGAACCAAGATGGAAACTGGGTCCCTCCACAGGCCCCTGTGCATGAGCCCCAAGTACGCAGGTGGGCGAAAATCTCTTCACGAGATGCCAACCACTGGCGCGACCGATCATATTCTGGCAGCCGGCTGAGGAAAAGCCCACAAATAATCCGGCACAAAGTCCTCGACCACTCCAGCGGATGCCAAGCGGTTGAGCTCCAACAGGTCCAAGGTCGTCGGCACAGTACCATGCCGCTCCCGCCGCAGAGCTGCCCGGAACCACGACCGTACCCCGGCGTGTCCAGGTACCAATCCATGGAAACACGAAGCCACCCCGAAATCCCATACACCGGGGGCACATGGAAACAGAACAAGCCTGCTGGCGAAGCGGTGGGAATTCAGGTGGTCCCCCCACCACACGAGGAGCTGGTGGGTAGTGTTCGAACACCACGACGCTCTGCCACAGGATGAACGCTTGAACGCGCCCCCCCCCCGGTCCAAGCGGTCCTGCACTGCCTGGCGGAACTCGGCAAACGCTGCGGCAGAGAGGAGCTGCGCCTCAGTATGGATTGCAACATCAATACCAGGGCGCCAAGACATGATGTCAGTGTGTCCCTCACACAATATTGGGTGTGATCCCACACCGAGCTTGAACCAATGAACAGAAACTCCCTTGTCCACTTTTGGCTCTTGAGCCAAAACATGACATGAGAGTTATGATGATGTTCAGCCTTCCCAAGCTCTACACAACAAATATATATATATATATACAAGCTAGGCTTCAAGGGCCAAGTTTAACTTGTACTTGGAGGACGTTCATGTTCTACTTCGTAAAACATAGGCTTTCTGAAAACGCTATTTTTTACTTCGTGGAAGACCACCAGTTTTTGGATCCCCGGTGGCCATGATTGGATGAAGCCGGCCATCGAAAAAAGCCAGGGCCCTGTCAAGCGAATCACCTAATTAGCTTCTAGCTACTAGTAGCTTCTTGTTACTAGTAGTAATGGCCTCCAACCTAATAGTTTCTAGATACTAGCAACTAGTAGCTTCTTGTTACTAGTAGTATTGGCCGCCAACCTAAGAGCGATGGCCTCCAACCTAATAGCTTCTAGCTACTAGTAGCTTCTTGTTACTAGTAGTAATGGCCTCCAACCTGATAGCGATGGCCTCCACCCTAATAGCTTCTAGCTACTAGTGCTTCTTGTTACTAGTACGTAGTAATGGCCTCCAACCTAATAGCGACGGCCTCCAACCTAGAAGCCTTTGTTACTTGTAGCTTCTTGTTACTAGGAATTTCCGGTGACACAGACAGTCCCCACCGGGCTCAGTATCTGTGGATCGGGCAACTTCGCCCAACCGCCTGAAACTTGTGAGAAAGACATCCAGAATATGTAAAAGTGGACTTCAGGTCCTCCCCTGTTGGACAAGGTGATGGTTACCTTCAGGTCCCTCTCCGCTGAGGTCTATTACTTCCCGCTCTCCGTGTGTTTGGCCCCGCTCCGCGGAGTTTCTCGCTGAGGTGCGCAGCCGCTTCTAAGGGATCGTGGCCACCTCCTCGGTGATCTTCTTGATCCTCAGCGTGGCGAGGGCGCTGCCAAACGCGCACGTGGTGAACATCGCGGTGAACAACTGCGCGGGTTGCGTTTCCGTGGCTGTCTTTTTCACCAACGCACGGCGCGCAATCAAATTCGAGTCTGTTCTCTCTACATGCTCGCTTTGTTCGTGTGAGGAGCAAACTTCGAAACATAGAACGTCAGGACACCCACTGCCCTATTCTGAGACAAACTCCTTTGGCCCTTTCACTACGTTTCACTGCGTCACGGCCATGTCAGTTCCTAACACGAAAAAGGAACTTTCTGTCTGATGCCTCAGCAGATCTGGCGGCAAAAACTGTTCGATGTGACTGTTTGCTCATTCACCAAGCACGACAGGAAGGCTCGCCGAAGAACATGGAATGGTCCTTTCCAAGGCAAACGATACATATCATATTTATTTATTTATATTGTTTATACATGGCAATTAACAATATATACACAACAAGTTAAAGTTGCTCTGCCTATGTACAGTGTACATGCACAACATGACCACTACATACTCTTCCCTCAAACGCCTGCCTACAAAATATATCTAGTGTTTTCTTACAATAGTATGCCCCTTTATGCATTCATAGTACACGAAACAACATGCCTGAGAATCAAAGACCATCTGCGAAGCTGGCCAGCATGGAGAAAAGCACGGTTTAGGGAGATCAATTCAACTTCTCAATTCTGAGCTTTAGTTTAGTTAGGTCCCTTATGTTCTTCCTTCATCAACCTGATTTACAGTCACTCTAACACTGTCGGATTTACCGTACCCGTTGTTTTGCCACAATGGCTGGCGGACCTCTCAGTCTTCGAGAAATTGCTTTGTTGGAATGGGACCTTTGACAAGATCTGAGGTAAAATCAACCGGCAACCTCGCCAACCTCTCTCTGGATCTCCTCACGCTTCCAAAAATGTATCCCTCTTCAACCGTCTTGATTTGTAGTGGCTAGGTGAACCACTGACTGGCTTTATAAAATCCAGCACAATGTCTAAAACAGCTCTCAAACCTACCCACACAGAGGTTGAACCCACACAGGCGTCTCTTCTTCGTCCAAGGAGTCATTGCCAACAGTCTCCAATTTCAGGTTGTGGCACTCCATTGAGCTGGAATTCTTATTCAGGTTGTTTCAGAGTAGATGGCACAAAGCAAAAAATGTCTGTTAGGTGAGGCTCCGTATAAACCACCTTTCCCGATCTGTCTTTTGGCATACTACGATCCTGCGCTCGCATGTGCCGAAACCAAGAAACCTTCCCATGGTTTGGTCTCAAACATAGGACCAGATTCAGGCCAAGTTTCTGAAAGTAAGAAAAAGTGAATAGGACTCTAACCGGACCGGACTCTAATTATTACCCATCCCTTTAATCTAGGCATCGATATTGCAGCCAAACCATTCAAAGTGTGGACAGGTGACAAAACATGCCCCATATCATTCCATGTTAGTTTTGTGATTCTCTGATTTTCTGGAATCGCAAGACTCGCGGCCAATCATTGATCTGCGGGAGGATCTGGCTGATTTTATGGCAGAGTCGCAGGCAGGGTTCGTGCAGGCGAACTCTGATGCGACTGCTCTGCAAGAAATAAGACATCTCTTGCTTTGTACAGATTCTGGGTAGGCGGCCCCTGGGAAGGTCGCTTTCGACCGATCAGGGCCGTCCGACCGATCACATCGGCCGATGTGATCGACGCGTGTCGGAGGCGATCAGTCCAAGAGAACGGATGGCCCTTGTTAGGCTTGGTCCTAAAGTACCTGTGGATCGTTCTCCTATGGAGCTTGGCAGCGAATTGAACGCAACTTTAAGGCCACAAAGAATACGCCAATTACCAAACTGGAACACCTGGAAAGGGTCCTGCTGGCGATGCTCAAATCTCTCCAGGGCTTTGCTCTCCAATTTGGGAACGACCATGGCGAAATCAGTCAAGACAATACTTGCACAGACCAAGGGCTGACGTCAGTCTGGCCGAGGAGGCTGTGGTGCAGTGGTGCTGTGCCGCGACACAGTGCGACACACGACGAGTACTGAGCCCCTAGTAGCTTCTTGCTCCTAGTCGCGGTATGGATGGGAGAGCCAAGACAAACAGGACGCCCTTTTCGGAAGACACCAACACCCATTCGAGCGAACAGACTTGTCTCAAAAGGTTCCGACGAACCCGGTATGCCAGGGTTGGATTTTGACATGCGTCCGATCGCTCCGTTCGTAATGCCCTTTGTTCCCAGATGCTCCTAGTGGCTTCTTGCTCCTATAGTAAGGCCAGGAGAGTAGTAATGCCAGGAGCCCTAGATGATTCATTGCGATAGTACAGTAATTGAAATTAAACTACTCCCCTGCAGATTCACATGTAAAGTATACCAGCATAGACTGGAACAGTTTCAGCAGGCTTTTTGGCATCAGTTCTTGGTGGAAACGTCTGTAATTATACTCCTATAGCCTCCCTGTTAAGTGTAAACAACGATTTTTGGGACACTGGACTACGTCAGTTTGAAACGCTGCTTCACTGTGCACTCATCGCAGCAAAGAAGGCCCGACAGGGCCATAAGAGACCGACAACGCGCCGAAGACGGACACAGACCGGACACACAGAAAGAAAGGGCAGTGAAGACAAGGCAATGAAGAAGGGGCAAACGGCGCAGTCAAGCCTGTTGTCCAGCCCTGTTCTCCTAAGAGAAAAAACATATCTGCACTCCTTTCGTCACACAAACACCTGATCAAAACATGCCCAGCTCATCCATGGGTCCTGGCTAGATCGAACAGCAACTGGGTCAAATGTTGAAAGACGTTGAAAGCAAAAAGGTCCAAGGAACACCTACTGAGACACCTTTTTGGTTGTCTCTGTGACATCCCAGGGGCTTCAGCAAGGTTGCAGACTTGTCGCTGAAACCTGCTCGCCGTGACTGAATGAGGTAAAAAACACAACATCGAATGCTGCTCATCCGACTTCGTGGCAGGGGAGTATAGCCAATAGCCAGTCCTCCTGTCTTGGATGAACGCAAGAACGCCAGTTCATGTGATTTTTTCCGGTGTAGGCCTGGCTGTCTCGTGTCTTTCAAGTCTCGTGTCTTTCAAGCTCATGGGGTGGTGAATGCAGGTGTTCATGCCAGTAGATGATTCGTTGCTAGTGGTTGGAATTACAAAAAATCTCTGCGCATAATATCTGCACTCCTTTCGTCACACAAACACCTGATCAAAACATGCCCAGCTCATCCATGGGTCCTGGCTAGATCGAACAGCAACTGGGTCAAATGTTGAAAGACGTTGAAAGCAAAAAGGTCCCACGAACACCTACTGAGACACCTTTTTGGTTGTCTCTGTGACATCCCAGGGGCTTCAGCAAGGTTGCAGACTTGTCGCTGAAACCTGCTCGCCGTGGCGCGGCTGCTCGCCTGCTCGCCGTGACTGAATGAGGTAAAAAACTGCTCATCCGACTTCGTGGCAGGGGAGCATAGCCAGCGATAGATGCACCATGCTTGATTGAAGTCAAGACGGGCTCCTGTCTTGGATGAAGGCGTCATGCACACAGGCTGTTTCACAGGGACGACTCTGCTTCATTCAAGTCACTCAGTGCAACTACGAAATCTATCGTTAGTAAACAAGAATGGGCCTTCCACTCTGCCCTTTTTGATGTTTTCTCTGCACTTTTCAGCACCTATTTCAAGGTCCTCTCTACGCTTTTCCGTGCCCTTGATATCTCGGTGATGGAACATGTCACTTGGTGAAAGACTAGGAATGGCCAACACAATGATTCAATGTGACATCTTGCACACTCTTTCCATCGTCGGACATTAAACTACAGTAACTCCTTCGACGTGTGGAAGCTTCAAAAACACCAGCCACTTCCAAGCCAGTTTCATGTTCCACCCACATTGATTAAGATACTTCCTACAACCTGGAGTCAAGCAAGGCAAAGATCCTGCATGCAGAATGCTATGGTAATTTGTAGATCAAAATCTATATATATACCTCCATCATTCTTCCCACCTCTTCAAGAACCAAACATTGGTCGACCATGTCGAGGGGTCCGGAACCCGAGGCCTGGCAAACCTGAGATGAAAATCGTTTAAACCAATTTAGAGCTATTCGGATGATTTAGAGCTATTCGGACACGTAAACTTTGTGGATAATTCTCACACTCCAGACATTATCTGAGTCCCAGTAATGGGGAAAGCCCTGGCTAGTTCAATTGTCACTCCAAAAAACATGTTTAAAACATCATTCCAAAACTTGATTCGGTTATTTCTTTGCGCCGTGGCACTTTTGGCTTGTGGCCTGGTGCCCAATCAGTCGACAGTCTGACAGGAGCCCGTTGCCGTGGGACGCAGAAAAGAACAACTCACCACAAGCCACGCCACGCGGCAAAAACAAAAATGTGCATACGCCTCACCAGCCAAAGCTCAACTCACCAAGCTTATCACTCGTCCACGTGCCTCAAGGCGGGGGGCTCGTGGTCAAGAGGGCCCTGTGCTGGTTAAGTGGTGTTGCTCGAGCTACGGGGTTCCGTGAGGCACCCGCGCGATAAACATTGTTTTTTTGTTCACCGTTTTCTTCGCGAAACGGTGTGAGCGGGTACCCCTTAGAACAACGCGAACCGCAAACGGGCTTTTGTCTCACATGGTCTCACCGTCACCAAAGGGCGTCTCACCGGGCCCCGGCAAGCAACCTGCCGGCCCCAGCAACACATTCATAGGGTTTTGTGAGAGGTCTGGATTCCTGTTCCAAAGTTGGAGCGCAAATCGCACCCTACAGCGCTCGGGTCCCTCGGCCGCTGAAGCGGTCTCGGCCACCTCGGCCGCCCTCAGTTCGGTGCCCGCCTGCCAGACAAAGCCAAAGATCCAGCCCTTGGACGAGCGAAGTCTTCGCCGTCAGCATCCGGCCGCGAAAGACGATGTTCATTAGGGTCTTGCTATCTATTTATATATACCTGGATCTTCGAGACGGCATGAATCATGGTCCTTTTTCAGGAACAAATGCCGTTACGGCGCCGTTTCCCAAAGCCAGCATGTTTGTTGTGACCAGGCGGAAAACGGTAGAAACCAAAAGAAACAGCGTTTTTAGACTTCCAAAGGTGTCCAAACCGGGTCTTTCCCCGTCCATAGGTTTTAAGCACATGTTTGCAAACCCTAAAACGGCAATTATTTTGATATGGCGTCTTTTCACTGAAATATGCATCTGGCAAAATTTTAGCGCCGTTTGAAGATCCAGGTATGTGGAAGACTGGAGGTACTGCCAAGCTAGGGCTGAAGGCCCAAGGCCGCCAAGTTGAATAGGTGTGTGTTGCCTTCGCTGGACAAATCTTCAAAATGCCAGACCTCTTCGTCTTGTTTTTCGTTTTCGGCAGCACTGAACGGGTGCAATGCCTAGTGTGACAGTGCTGCGACGCCAGTGACCGAACAAGCCATCAAAACGGTTCCTGCACTGTGGATTGCGGACTGTAAAGCCCCTCTCATTCTGCCTGCCGTTCGTAAGGCCAGGAGCCGTTCGTAGCGTTCGATCGTCCTTCGCACCGCTCCATCCCGCCATCACGGCCGCGCCCGTGGCCGGCTGGCCGGCTGGCCGGAAACAAAAAGAATCGATTGTGCTCATCACCATGTGACAGTGTGAAAGGTGTTCGCATATGCCGCAAATCTACTAGGACATAAGACAAATTACGTCCTAGTACTTCTGAGGCTCCTTGCAGCATCAAAAATGCTAATAATGCCGGCTTGGGGCCTGCATCACCAGCATCAGGTTGATGCTCTTCCCTCCAAACCGTCATGCCCTGCATAAAGGATGTCAAACAGAAAGGTTTGCTTGACTATTTTCTAGCTTCAAGAGCACCTTTCAAAGGAGCATCCTTGGCAGGAACCAACAACATGCATAGAGGTGGCAGGTCCATTGCACAACTCAGCAGCGTGAACTTGTTTGCAAGAAGGCGCTTAAAATCAAAGAGTCAAAAACATCGACGTTCAATTTGCCTCTCATTTTCGGAACTGTTCGGGCATTGAAGCGGAATCTGTCCGACTGTTCGGAGTTTTCGCGGACTGTTCAGGCACAAGAGACACGAACTTTTCGACTTTTCGGATTTCAAACATTTTCACCGTCGATGGCTTCGTTTTCGTCCGTATGTAGGGAAAACGTATGACAACCTGTGACTCCCTGTGCATCTTTCGTTGGATGTCTTGGCTTGCTTGGCTTACGTTGGGTAGCTGAGGGCTGAGGCTGCGGTGCGTGGCTCAACGAACTTCGTCAAAGGATGTCAAAGGGGTGCTGTTTCTGCTGTGACTCGCGGCTTGCACACATGGGTGGGCATCAAAACGCACTGGCTCTGCTCTGGCCTGGCTGGTCTGGGTTTTGGCTGGTTTGTTGAGAGAGTCCAGAAAGTGAGCAGGCTTGGTCGACGCAGAGCTTGGCGTGAAACAAATGAGGGTGGCAAAAAGGCAAATCACCTGCCTCCCACTACAGCGCAAATATATGCAAATATGAACATATCTAGCAGGTCGCACTTTTGCCGAGGCTGCCAATGCTGGCGTGTAGAACAATTGATTGGTTTGGCATGGTGTTGGCTCGATTCGAAACATATGTATGTGTTTATAGTTATATGACATATGATATGATATAATGTATATTCATATATGCATACCGCAGAGGTTGGGTCTGTCACGTCCGTCCTTCTGTACATTCTTCCTCACTTAAGGTGATTAGGGGAAAAAATGCCGGCGAAAAAAGATTGCCGATGCTGATCCGATGCTGCCATGGCTCCATGGTTTGGACCGCCTGCTCTCTGGTTGATGAACTCACGCATGAAGTCAAGTCCTGAAGCACGTCAACTTCGACGATTGCCGAGAATCTGCGATGAGTGAAACCAATCCACACCTTCAAGCCCTTGCGGCCGTTGAGGATTGTGAGGATTTGCCTGGACATCGGTGCGGATACGTTGAGGCCGATCAACACGAGCCCATCGACACCTTTGACTCACTTAAACGTGCAGGGTGGCGCCCAATGCCACCAGGAAAAATGCACTTGCAAACATTACACATTGCCTTCACGCATTATTCACAACATGTTATGTTCACAAGCCGCCTGGCCTCAGCTTTCTTAGGGATCACGATCAGTGGGAAGTCCTCGCTCATGGGAGTAGAGGCCAGCTCTCCCGGCTGCCCGCCAGCAACAAGTGGGATGGATGAACCTTGTCCGCCCTTCGTTTGAACAGAATACGACTCGGCGTTCTTGTCGGCCATAATCGCCGCCAATTCGTCTGCCCAGCTCCCTGAGTAATGCACCTCAATTGAACGGATCTTGAATGTCTTTAACATGCCACGTGCTATAACCATATTTCATCATAATGCTAAATTTTGACCTGGGGCGCCGTGTGACACAGTTACAGTAGCAAACTTTCGTGTGAGACCTTCTGGAAAACGCATCGCAAGCTCAACAGCCGATGCGATGCGACTTTTTCACCAGTCAAAAACTGAGCAACCGCACCTTGCCAACGAAAGTCGCGCCTGCCTGACGTTCTGCACTGCGTTTGTTGCCTATGCCAGCCTGACGTTCTGCACGAAAGACGGGCCGATCGGTGGTGAATCAGTGAGTCTTGGCGATACCCACTCATCTGCCACCCTGGTGCCTTCGCTGGCCGAGTCTTCACTGGAGATGTGGGATCAAAGTGGGTCAATCACTTCCCAGTCCTCTTCGGACTCATGGTCCTGAGGTCGTGGAGTAGGTTGGAGGCCATTGTCGCTACTAGGTTGGAGGCCATCTCTAGTAGGTTCGAGGCCATCGCTGGTAGGTTGGAGGCCATCGCGGTCGTAGGTTGGAGGCCATCTCTAGTCGGTTGTAGTGGGTACATGTGGGAGATCCTCGTATGAAAAATTTCGCAGCTTGCGGCTTGGTACTTCCTCTTGGCTTCTTCAGCGTGCGAAAACCGCTCACTGTGCTGCGAAACATCTCGCGCGGCGAATTGGTAGCAGAAGTGAATTCCAGCGAATTGGTTAGTTGGTGAGTTGGTGTTCGTTTCAAGGACGATTATAATCCTGAACTCCAAAGCCATGTGAACTAGGTCCCATTCATTGGGCAGTTTGGTGCTCAGATGGCCGAGACGATAGGCCCACGGAAATGATATGCCCGCGGCCGAAAGCGGCCTGTTTCCAGCCTCAAAGCTGACCGTGAACGGTCTATGTTGGGAAAATCAACGTCCACTGTTCATGTCTTTCCTTGTTTTTCACACGCTCCATATTCAAGGTATTCTCACCACCCTGGAAACCGTGGGCCCAACTCCGGGATGATCGATGAGAGGCGGTCCAAACATGGAGCTTCCTAAATGTCAGAAACATATAAGACTGACTAACTTGAGGCGACAGTGGTGGACGAAAGGTAGCGGTTGGAAGATTCTGAGCAGGAGCAAGCAGCCAGCAGCAGCAGCAGCAAACCAGCAAAGCAAAAAGGTAGCACCAGCACCAGCAGCAGCAAACGAAGCAGCAGCGGCGGCGGCAGCAGTGGCAGCAGCGGCAGCAACAGCAAAGCAGTAGCTGCAGCACAACAAAGCAGAAAGCAGCAGTAGCAGCAGCAGTGGCAGCAGCAGCGGCTGCAACAGCAGCAGCAAAGCACCAAAGCTCACACAAGTTTGGCCTCCACAACCCTTGATTTTCGCTCAGTTTCGGGGGTTGTGCAGACGAAATTGAAAGAGGGTGGAGACTTGTCATGGTCGAGGGCAG
>CAXAMN010006147.1:110174-122916 GCA_963970005.1 Durusdinium trenchii
CCGCAGAGGGTTGCGCGCACAGCCGGCAAATCGCACTCTCGCCTGCATTTCGCGCACTCGACACGCACGATCTCCGCAGAGGGTTGCGCGCGGACCGGACAAATCGCACTCTCGCCTGCATTTCGCGCACTCGACACGCACGATCTCCGCAGAGGGTTGCACTTTCGGTTGACGCTGTTCGTCCCGCCCTCCGCCTTGAAAAGAGAATTTATAAAGTGGGGAAATGTTTTTTCATTAGGACATCTCCCGTGCTAGTTTTCCATACTCACACTTGCCTACTCATTGCATGCTTGTTGCATGCTTGCATAGTCATTGCATGCTTGCATACTCACGCTTGCATATCATGCTTGCATCCTTCTACACTTGCATACTTTGACACTGGCATACTTCGCACTTGGATGCTTTCGCTCTTCCAGTGTGTGTGTGTGTGTCAGCGTGAGTGTCGAAGTGTAAGTGTCGAAGTGTCAGTGTTCAAAGGATTTTCCGGAAGAACCCTTCGCAATGCTTTCGGGAATAAAAACCATCAAAATCGGGACCCACTCCACCGCCCCCAATACATGGCTAAAGCAAAGACAACTTGGGTAGCCGAGGCTACCTTTCGTGACTAGCAGTTTTCAAGGTCAGGTGTCTTTGAGTGTCTTTGTTCTACAAACTCTCCGAAAGTGGATCCCAACCTCAACACCTCGATCGACCACGACGGTGACTGGGGCCCCTGACGGCTCCTCGGTGCGGCCGCGGCGCAGGAGGCAGGCCACTCGGGCCGAAGATCCTGGGACCCGGCGCAGCGCGGCGCCCGCACCGCGGCTGTACGTCGGAGGCCCGAGCGGGGTTTGGTTCGGAGCCGGGCGGGGCTCGGATGAGAAAAGCTATAAAGTTGCTGTTTCTCTCGAAAACGATGGAGTTCATGGCCGAAGTCTCTTTGACGACTGTGAGACAAAAATGAGACGAAGAGCCCTTAAGGCGATGTTTCTAGACATGTTTCTTTAGGGGACTCAATCTGACTTTCTGTCTTGTTCGTCATCCAGTTCATCGCAGCGACGGCTGAGACCGATTCTCCCGGTATGAAATCTCACCCGGTCGCCGCCTCCGCAGGCGCTCTTCCTCACTCACCGCTTCCGGCGACCTTGGTGAGCCTGGCCTGGGACGGGTCAGAGCACCGCGGGGACTGCACTGCATCTGAGAGTCCCAAAATGAACGACTGTTAGTGACAGTGCCCTTCAGAAAGCAGAGAACCAATCGCTTGTAAATGTTGAACAATGGAAGATGGATCCAGAATCCTTAACTAACAACAGAATCCTTGTGTTTCCTTTTGTGGGAAGAGGAGGGGAAGCATCTTGCGAAGCAAGGAGAGTTAGGCGCAAGCCTCTGTTTGCGACATCACCACAGCAAGCTCCCATCAGCCGTTAATAGTTTTTTACATCCCACAGCCCCTTCCAGATATGTTTTTCATTTATGGTGCGCCATCTCATATTCTCTCACCTCGAATGCTCTTGAATCCAAGAACGCCGATAAATATCACAACCTGGAATCATTTGGAACCAAAGGGAAGTTAATTCGCTTCTAGTAGCATTCCTTGCTCCTAGTAGCGATGCCAGGAGCTACTAGTAGCATCCTTGCTCCTAGTAGCGACGCCCCTTGCTCCTAGTAGCGTCCTTGTTTCATTTTGTCCAAGAGGGTTCGGCTCTAAAAGGTGATGTCCGGATCTTGTTCTCGAATGCCTGAGTGTCGGCGTGTCCGCCGCGTACCCATCGCCATGCGATTCAATCCCGCGGAACTGTTTCGGCCAATCCTCAGCTATAGTTAGAACCTGAATGACCTCTATATGTTGGAGTCACCAACCACTCAGGCACCCGGCAAGGCCACTTGAGAGCCTGCGCGGACATCCGAGGAGAATAGGGCACCTGTGACAGTCCAAATTCTTATCAACTCAATGGCAAGTTGTTCAAAGCAAGGAACCTATGACCTGCAGGGTGCCAAAGAAGAACGCGTCCTTGTCGGGCCCTTTCAAAGCTCCCCCCCCGAGTCCATCGGGGGCGGACACCCGGTGCCCGCCCTAACCATTATCCCAATGCCCAACTGATCAATCTGGCAGAGCCAGCTATGCCCCTCCCAGACCTGCCGTGAAGTTCAACTTCGGCCGATGAGTCCTTCCAATACTGGGGGGTCTCCCTATCTCAATACATCCAGGTGTGTTCACATTCGTGGTTGATTGTTTCAGAAGAACCAACGAGTCGGAATGTCATCCAGTTGAACACGTCGAGGCATCCGAACTGATGTTGAGTCTCTGCAATGTTTGATGCAAATATTTTTCCCATTTGAAGTGATCACACCAACCACGTGCGAGGACAACCAGTTCACCTGGTCGAACAGTTGAACAGTCCCTCCAAAGCGGGTCCAAAAAACTGACTCGTCATGGTTCATCTTGTGGGGCACGAGTCCGGCACGAGTGGCAAAGGTAACCCCGAAATCCATGCCTGGGATGGTGGCGGCTCCTGATTTGCACAGCAAGCAGTGGCGCCAGGTTCCGCGGACCAAACAACACACGTCCCTGAAATCAAATAAAAAACCGTAACCTGCCGCGGAGTGCGCCACCTTTTTGGCAACTTGGCGTTCAGATTTCATGGTCGAACTCGGGGTCATGGCATCCATTCAGGGAGTGTATGTTGCCACCCAAGGGACAATTAGAAACAAACACAGGGGGCGCACTCCAAAGCCGTCTCAATTTTGACCGTTCCGGCAGCTGACCCAGAAACAGGACTTGGATTACGAAAAAAGATTTTGGCACCACTTCCAAGGACTTTTGCTTTGACTCATCAACTCAGAAGTTGCAGCGTTCTTTGGACGAACCTGGAAAAAAGGAACCAGATAGCGATGGCTCCAACCCAATAATAACGATGGCCTCCAACCTAGTAGTAGCGCTGGCCTCTGTAAAACTGGTAGGGAGAACTCTCCAGGCAGCACCGTCCACCTTTCTCCCAAAACCAAAGACCCGAGCAAGCGCTAGGTTTTCCACAAGCTATGGCGAGCAAGTTTCGAGCGCTCGCTGTCACACAAATCAGGGCACGTCTTGAGCCCTACAGCAATGAAAATGTTGGGCCAACAGCAATGTATAAATTCACACTGGTCTAAACATTTTCTTTGCCAAAGGGAGAATCATCCAAAGTGCAAATCAGATTCACCATGCAGGGCCACCGTATTTCACTTCCAATTGGTGAATTTGTTTTCTCTTCTTTCCAGAAACGAAATTGGGATCAAACACGATTCACCAAGTAGTTTGGTTCAAGGCCTGTATCATCCAAGGCTTAGTCAGCCCGCCAACACTTAACGTAAGAACCCCTAGTGTGGCCACACTATTTAGGGAACATTTCTCTTGGTTGACCAAAAGGTCATACTGAGCAGCCTGGAAAATATCACGTCCACAAAATTTCACAGTCTTGCGCACATTCCGAACTGCCAAAAGGAAAAACGGTTCTCAACATCTTCACCTGTGTCTCGAAGAAAAAGCCGTCACCTGCAACAATCAGGTCGTCCACCTAAGACTTTGCGTCCACCCGCGAAAATACGCACTGATGAAGCTGATGAGATTGGTTGAAATTTCTCGGAGCATCGCACAGGCCGTATATACTGCTTCAGCTACAGGCCAAAGTTCATGAGGCTTCATGTTTAAATACCGTCTCACCTCTTGAGGAGGTTCAGCCCAGATCTGTCTTTCGAGCTCCGATTGGTCACCGTTCAAAAAGCTGTCTTGATGTCTCCAATGTTGACTTTGAATTGTCCTCTGTCAGCAAAAATCGTGTTTCGTCCGCTTCCCGAGGCCCTGACAGCAACTCTGGGTCCATGTGTCCTTTCAAAAAAGCCTGGCCTTTGCTTTGCGGCCTGTTTGTTTTCCGTTTTCATCCAAGATCGGTTTCCACGCAAAAGTACCAATCTCATACCAAATATTTGTTCTCTAGGAACACTGGCTCTTTCACAAATTTCAACAGCACTGTTGTTGGTGAAATACTTAACTTCGTTTTCCATGCCACCCTCAAATTCCTTTCGATCGGCTTCCGACAATTTGTCAAAGTTCACCGGACAGTTCATCTCTACATTCCTCTTTGCCTTTTGGCCCAACACCAAAATATCACGTTTACAATGAACGTCCCTAACTGCAACTGACAAATGAGCTTCACACACTTCAGTCAGCTCACATGCTTTCGCAAACAGCATATGCATCTTTTCATCGCATTCTCCTGGTATGGTATGTAACTGGACAGGCCTTGAAGAATCCGAGTCTTCTTCCTATCTTATGATGAAGGGATCCCGATGTGGGGTCGGGCTGCAATGCCTATACGCGTTCTGGAGTCATCTATTCGGCGTTCAAGCTGTCATTAGGCCTTCCACTCACCGCTGTCCATGTCGCGTGGAAGTCTCCCCTCCCCGTCTTGTCTTCGATGATCTCGTCCACTCCTCCACCCTTCTTGCTCCAGTCTGTCTTCGTGGGATGACCTGCGCTTCCGGAGGCTGCTTCCATCTAATTTCATGCTGTGGAGAGGGATGTGGTCGTGGTGGAGGAGAGCCAGCACATTGATCCAGCTCAGGCACCAACATGTGGCCAATCTTGATGGCTTGTTCTGCGTTTTTTGTTTTCAACTGTTCTTGGTGGAGGTTGTGGAGACCCAGGCTGTGGAGGAGTGTGAGGCCTGTGCTGGAGACGTCGCGCGTCGAGCTTTGTGTTTTTGATGCGCTGCATGTGTGAGGGTGGCCCCACAATGGTTGGCCATCCTGATCTAGCTGAGGCCATAGGCCCCTCATGTGCACATCTTTGCTGGCCAGACTTTGCCTATGGAGATCGATCTTCCTGGCCTGGCTTCGTCATCGGTGGAGGACGTGGCGGCTTTGAAGGCTTCGTTTGCAGCATTCTGATAACGTCGTACTTTACTTGCTAGGTAGCTGTTTGCCACTTGTTGAGTCGGTTTGTTTCGTTTGGTTTGCAGTGGGTTGAATGAGGCTTTGTACTTTGTACCATACTCAATCAGAATCAAGCAGTTTTTTGACAAATGGCCTGGAAGCAAGGTGTGGGTGAGCATACACATGCATGACATGCAACGCTTGCCATGGGCCAGGCTCCTGTTAACTTGAGCTCAAGTTCGAGTACGGGCCAGGCTCGTGAATTGCCGTTTGAGCTCTGGGTCTGGCTCATATGCCATGTGGGCAGGAATGTCTGAAGATTGAGTCAGAGCCAACCCTACCTGCTGAGAAGGCCATGTGTGCTGCATGTAGGTCCTCAAACTGCATTTGAGTGCATGTATGGCCTCTGGACTTCCATATTTTTGCAAGTTTCTCTATCTCCCATGCAGTCCAAACTGTTCTTCCGTTAGTCCGGAGATCGCAGGAGCCAGGCCTTGCTGAAAAGCAGGCTCGACTTCGAAAGGATCTGAAGGCCAAAGCCAAGGAGGCATGTGGGCTGGGAGTTGGATCACCAAACCTTCTACTGCACGGTGTCCTTTGATCCCGCATTTGATTCGATCAGGCGTGTAGGATCGTACTACTCGAAAAAACAATTTTGAACCAATTGATCCAAAAAACTCAATCGCACACCAGCTAGCAGGATGAAAGACAAAAACAAAAGAAAAAGATCCAAAACCAGTTGGTGGCAGAAGAAAAGAAGCGAAAGAAGGCTCCGTCGGCTGGTTCGGCTGAACCGAAACGCAGGTCTCGGAAGACAGCAGCCGCTCTAGCTGCGGAGGAACCTGTGGTGGCAGCTGAGCCAAAGCGCAGGTCTCGGAAGGCAGCAGCTGCTCCAGCTGCAGAGGCTGAGCATCCGGTGAATCCGGTGGCGGCAGCTGAGCCAAAGCGCAAGTCTCGGAAGAGAGCTGCTCCAGCTGCAGAGGCTGAGCGTCCGGTAAATCCGGTGGCGGCAGCTGAGCCAAAGCGCAAGTCTCGGAAGCGAGCTGCTCCAGCTGCAGAGGCTGAGCATCCTGTGAATCCGGTGGTGGCAGCTGAGCCAAAGCGGAAGTCTCGGAAGCGAGATGCACCACCTGTGCCAGCATCGGCAGCCACAGAAGAAGCCTTTTGGCTCGACGGTTCAAGAACTTCATGAACATCTGCATAGTAGGGTTGCTCTTCTTGCCGCCCACTCAGCATAGCCTGGCTCATCGCTGCCTCCTTGAAGGTCAACCAACCCCTTGTGCTTCCCGGAGCTTGAGCTCTGCCATTGGCATGCTTCTCGAGGTGGCTCAGCTCTGGCTTGCTTCCGGCTGCGCTCATGGCTGGTATCAAAAGCAGGGGGGTTCAAATCTGGTGGTATCTCCATATCTATCGACCTCTTTCCAAATCGCGGAAGGCCGTCGTGAGGTGAAGTGTCTGGCTCCTCTCCGCCCTCAGAAGCAAGATCATGAAATCTCTGTTGTTTTCTCAAGGTCTTGCATATCGTTTCAAAGTCAGAAGGTCCATTGACCTCCAAATCAATCCGGTCTCAACTGCTCTGGTGAACAACGCAGCAAAAAACCTGCGGCGCTCACCCACACACTGGAACTTGGATGGTTAGTCAAAATCTGTTCAGAATTCTTTTCGCGACACAATACCCGGCCGGGGCCCATGCCAACAACCTCCAAGCGTGTACTCTCTGAGTGGTCTACTCTGAGCGCGCAAGGCACGTTGGAGTTGTCGCTGTGAAACTTCCTGGCCGCGGCTTCTATTTTCGGAATTGTCTCAAAGTCTAGGTCCTCACTCTGGCTGTCCCAGGGCAAGTCCATGTCAAAACGCAGAACTGATTCGACCATGATTTGCTCCAAACTGCCTTTGGTTTGGTGTGTATCCTTTGATGTTGCGAACCCAATTCTTGGCCATCACAGATAAATTCAACAGCGCGCGAGCATTTGTGTCTGCTCCATGCAAGCAATCTAGCGTCCCACTTCAGGACTTGAAGTTGTCTTGAATGTTTGCCCGTCTGCCAGGCCTAATGGGTTCCATCTTGATTCCTAAACCCTCCAACCAACTCAACAAATCCAAACCTCTCATGTAACCTTCTTCATCGTACCTCAATTGTCCGGAGAACAGGAAACAGATGAATCATTCATTCAGAAAACATTCTCTCTTTTGGCGGATATTGAGCGTTGAGGTTCGGTTTCCGCGTCGAACTATATGGATGGCCCGGTAGTCAGTCGGGCCGTCAAACAAAGAAATTCCAACCGCACGCTGGCCACTCTTTCCTGGGGCAAGCAACTCTATTGGCACATGCCACATGCCACCAAAAAGTATCAACACTGACACATACATTCCCACCATGTGAACCTCCGGTTGTGCCGGGAATTGTCTTGTTCCTGACATTCGCACCATCCAACATATCCGACTGTACTGCGTCCACTGCAAGAAGGTTTCTAAGGACTGCGTTTGGCTGTATGCCGCATATGCCCCTTCTTTCCACAGCAATCACAGATTCTTTCAGCATCCGTCACTGGTGCACTTGATCGTGCCAAGGGCCGCACTTGCCTTTCCGTTATTGTCCTTGTCCAGGTGGCTTCACTGGGTAAAAACCTCTGGCTGCTCTGTCTTGGTCCAATGCTCTTCTGGCTTCTGTGAAATTCACCAAAATGTCTGCATTGACCCCTGCATCTGCCAACAACTCTGCTGCGGCATTTTCAAACCACTCCTCCCTCTAGTTTGAAGATCTCTTCAGTATCTGTTCTCTGGCACATAATCCTGGTGATACGCCTGTCCCGATGTGGTCTTTCTTGGTCAAAGTTCAGCATCTCGACTGCCGAGTCCCCCACTGCTCCACATCAAGCGAAGTGCTGTCAACACATCAACCTTGCAAGAACTCGCGTTGCCACGAATGCTCGCTGTGTCTGAGGGCGACATTCGCATGAACACATTCAGGACAAACCACCCATACACTGCAGCTGGCATCTTTACACTGGAAATAGTCTCCCTGATGGCAATGGCACGTTCCATGCGTCTCATCAATGTCTTGAAACGAGTCTCATAGTTATTGATCTCTTCGCCATCATGACGACATGCTTCCTTCCGCAAGAATAACTCTGTAAACGTGTCTCCTAATAGTGCCACCCCTCAGATTTTTTCAACTGTTCTCTCTTGATTTCCCCCAGTGTGTCGAATGCCTTACTAGGGGCCCAAAAATGGAAGGTCCTCAGTCTTGCAAGATCTTGCAAGCGTCTGCACGAAGCTCCACCCGAATCTTGTAGTCCTCATATAGTGCTCCAGCTTCCGTCCCACCATGGATATTTGGAGCCAATAAGCCCCTAATATTCATCTGAAAATATTCATACAGCCCCCAACAAAGTCAACAGCCCTGGTAGCGAGAACTCTCCAAGCAGCACCGTCCGCCTTTCCCCCACAAGCAATGACTCGAGCAAGCGCTAGGTTTTGCACAAGCTATGGCGAGCAAGTTTCCAGCCTTCGCTGACGCACAAATCAGGGCACGTCTTGAGCCCGACAGCAATGATAATGCTTTTGGCCAACACCAATGTAGATAATTCACAGCCTCCAACCTAACAGCAATGGCCTCCAACCTAATAACCATGGCCTCCAACCTAAGAGCGATGGCCTCCAACCTAATAGCGATGGCCTCCCACCTAATAGCAATGGCCTCTAACCTAAGAGCGATGGCCTCCAACCTAAGAGCAATGGCCTCCAACCTAATAGCGATGGCCTTCAACCTACTAGCGATGGCCTCCGACCTAATAGCGATGGCCTCCAACCTAAGGGTGATGGCCTCCATTATGTTTCTCTGCTCTGCGTGCTATGAACCCTATGAACCTTGCCCAATCTGCTTTGAAAAAGAGATTGAAACCTAGACATCCGTCACATCTCGGTCCGAACACATTCTTTCGTCGGAGTGCATGATGAGTGCAACAATTGAAATGTGCATCCTGAGCGTGCCTTTGAAGACAGAAAGAAAGAAAACGTTGCTCGCCTCCATCGACGTTTGAATTCAAAGGCAAGGTCAAGCTTTGACCCTGTGCCTGGGGCCGCGGTTGTTGGAGCAGAGATGAGCAGAGCACTCGTTCCACTGACATACTTAAGGTACTCGGGGTATGTGTCTCTGTTGTGCTGCCCATTTCCATGACTTTAACAATTACGTTCAGACATCGATCATGAACCCCTACACCAATCATCAGTCCCCAAAAGGGTTCTCCAGAACAAACCTAGAACTGAAAAAACGAGATGCAAAGATCCGTATTATAGAGAAACATGATTTGTGGCTGCCGAGCAAACCACAGGTTAAACCAACAAACTAGTTGTTCATACCAATAGATACCCTATTAAAGCGCAGTGGCTTTAGAGTTCTGCCTTCTTTTTGCAAGGCAAACTGAACATCTAAGTTGGACTATGTTTAGATTGAGTGTCACAGTGTTGTCATTTTAAGTTGCTTTCGCCACCGTCACCGTCACGCTTGCAGCCAACGTCAACTTGTCCTTGCCTGTTTTCCGCGGACAGTAGCCGCAACGGTCCCAGGTCCCACGTGCGTATGCAGCTGTTTTGGGGTGTTGTCATTATAGTATTTTTGGTTGTGGGACTTAGTACAACGTTCGATGCTCGCTGCTGCGTTGGGTTCTACGCTTCATGCTTTGCGTAAGACGATGAATGCGATGTACAGGGTGGTATGGGGGACAGTCATTACGTTCGATGTATGATGCATTCTCTGAGGAAGTTGCCCGTAGCCCGACCTCCACATATTCAATTGGCGTAACCGTTCGTTGTATAAGGTTCACTCTTTTTGTGGAAACATAGGATGGAGTAAATATGATATTGTGCAAATGTGAGGATTTCATGCATGTGTTCATTGTATGTGGTTGTTGTTTTGTGCAAACGTTTTCTGTGGGACCGAATGTGGCGGTTTGAAGAAGGATTCATCGCCGTGGTTCACGAATGCGACCAATTCTTTTCTGACGAAGAGCACTTCAGAAAAAGTTTGGTGCAGCTGCTGTGAGCGTCGTGCATAACTATGAAAATACAGAGAATCAACCGTAGAACAAAGAACAATAAGCGAGCTTCAGATTCCATGTCAAACTCCGGTAGAATACCACAAAATTTTGAGATATGCTGTATGCCTTTGAATGCAAGCTACCACACCAAGCCACATGAAACCAAAAAAGACTAGCTTGGCAACATACAACTACTGTCATCCTGTTTATTCTGTCATCCTTGTGCAACGTGTTCTCAATTTCCGATGTCATCTTTGGTGGCTTTCGTGCCAAACTTTGGCCATTCGGACCTGACATGGAGTTCCAGTCAGACTGACCTAGGTCAGGACCCATGACGTTTGCAGGTCACAGGGTCACCGGACCGGTGTCCTGAACTCTCAAAGAGCCCATCCAGCCTCAACGTGGTTCTCGGCGCAACCTTGAGGCCCTACGACAGCCATTGCAATGATCGTGGCTTCGAGCAAGTTGAGAAGAAAAGAGAGGGGAGTGGGTTCGCTTCACAACTCAGGTTGAATCGCGAACAAAGCAGCTGCGGCGGCGGCTCGCGCTCAACGTGCTCCCGCTTCCCAAATGACCGATGGTTGTTTGGGAACACATGGAAACACCACTGGTGCCACTACCACCAGTTGGAATTCGGCAGCAACTCCCCAGCCATTCGTCTCGCAGCCGTTCCACGACGCATAAGTTGAGGATCCATAACCAGAACACCTAGAGAACACCGTTCGACAAAGACATCCATCTTCGTAAACGGAACGAAAGTGAAACTGGAAGGACCCACAACTGCAGACCGTCCAAGCCAAAGCAACCAATCCAAGTTCCAATTGGTTCAAAAGTCTTCCGAAGTCTTCCAAAAGCTTGTGGCCCTTCATTTCTGCTTGTGGTGGTCGCACCTCTACTGTCGAGCTTGGGGTTCTGGAGCTTCAAATCGGTGAGGGGCTGGGTCTCCATATTCTGTCGATACTGTGTCTACATAGGGTATACTGCCGTATAATGCCGCAAAGGGTAGACCCTCTGGCTGTCGACTCTTCTCCGAGTCGATGCTGTGCCGAGCAGTTTCGCATCCGCGCCGGAATCCTTGGAACTCTCAAAAATCGCAAACCCATACAGCAGCCAGCGGACAGCCAGCGACCTCCATCGGTTCGTCAACGCCGGTCCCTTTGCTCGTCGAAACGGCTGCTGCCGCCGCCCCGCCCACTCTGGAGCTCGAGACGGTCGGACGGCGAAGTTTTGGACCGGAAACCCACGAAGCCGCCTGGGACACCAACAGAAAACCACCCAGCCAATGAGTGTTGAATTTGGGATGACGGTTCTTCAGCGCTTTTGCGGGGCGGAGAAACGACCGCTTCCTCTGGGGGCCGGTGCTGGAAATCAAGGTCAACTTGCCACCCGTGCGGCCTGACACGGAGAACAGGGCGGGGTCGAGGGGTCAAGCGCCTCTACCTCGGGTGCGGTCGACCAGTGGTCGTTTGGGCGGCATCATTTCTCTGGATGGAAGTGCTGGAAAGAGAGAGAGAGAGAGACTGCCTTGTGGCGAAGCCCAGATGTCTTCTGCCCCTTCAAGATCCACTGGACATCCACGGTGTCGTGGACAAAACAGAATCATGGTGTATATACAGTACATGGTGTTCCGGCAGTCCCCTGCACTCCCACCTCTTCGTTTCATTTTACCGGCTCAAAGTTTGGGTCCTCCATTTGCCCAGAATGACACTCATTCTTTGGATGGAAATGATATTCTGAATCTGAGTTTGGGCCACTTCGCGCATGCAGAACGCCGGTGAAAGTGCGAAAAAGAGGGCCAACAAGAAGTCCAGAGGTCGACATGTCGGCTGAGAACCAACCTGCTCTTGAGTGTCAGCGCTACAAAAAAAAACAATCTTTAGCCTTGATGAATGTATACAGTACCCCATTGTCTCGAAATAGAGCATCACTTCTTCTAGTTGCCAAGGTAGTGCGGGAAAATCTGCACATCAAGAGTAGATGAGCTGGTTGGCTATTTGAACACCGTGTTCTGACAATTGGTCAACTGTGAGCATTCACAACTTTGGATGGAAAACAAAGCTATCCCTAAACACCGGCAGGCGGACTCCTCTCTTTCTGAATCTTCTCGTGGCTGTCGCCGCGTCTTCTTCACAGTCTTCGTTCGGACACGACCCATGGCGAATCGTCTCGCAGCTGTTCAACGGTCGGTGCTGGAGCCGTAACACCGGTTCAGTGGAGAAGAAAGGCGTTTCACGGAGATCCCAAAAGCAAGGAGTGTTGGTGTCGAATGGTCTACAACAGCGGACACAATATTGGTCATAGACATTCCACAAGTATAGGTGTTTTTGGCGTTACTCCTACAGGGATCATCCTCTTCTTGTGCATATGGCAAAACAAGCGTGCAATGAGCTGGAGTGTCAAAAGGGAACAAACATGAACAAATGAACAAAAAGGTCTATCATTCGTGTCGGAGATGGCTGTTTAGCAAGCTATGGACTGATCATCCAGCTAAGATTACCTGGCCGTCCGCCAAAAGAAACAGCACCTTACACACAATTCATGCCCTCTCTGAGCAAAAAATGCTGGATGTGTGCTTTTTGGACAACATGGAAGTCCACCAGGCTCCCAAAAACGGCGTTAAAAACACCGCTTTCGGGTCGTTCGAGGTACCCCGACGGCGATTGCCGCTCCTTCAGCGACCCAGTCAGCCAGTTCCACAAAATCCATAAGCTAAAGCAAAAGCAATGGCCTCTAACCTAGCGATGGCCCCAAACCTAAGAGCGTGCGATGGCCTCCAACCTAGCAATGGCCTCCAACAAAAAAGCGAGCGATGG
>CAXAMN010006147.1:163736-219046 GCA_963970005.1 Durusdinium trenchii
ATATGTCTCTTGGTGTCTTCTTCAAGTACCACGACTTCTTCGACTTCTGTGGCCTGTGTCTTGGTGGCCTGCGTTCTCCTACAGGGTGGACCGGACGCACATGTGATGGCAGACTTCCGCCTCAGGCTTTTCTTCGATTACGTTCCCCATGGACTCTACGATGCTCCTGCTGATCTTGAATACATGTTATCTGTGGGTGGCTGCCCTTGCGCTTGTGCTGCCGCCAGCTTTCGCACATTGTTTGCGAATGTGCTCCAGAGTATGCTGCCGGCGACCACACTGGATGCCGGGGTCGCTGAATCGCACCTCTGAGAGGCCACTGAGTCAGAGCGAATCTAGAAATTCCAAACACAAGCTGCGGCTGCGGCGCGACTTTCACGCGCGTATAGGAAATTTAAAGACTGATTTTGTCTGGTGATTGACAACAGATTCGATCCAACGACCTTCTTGATTCCCAGGAAAAGACGCAGCCACAGAGATTTCCTTTTTTTTTGTCGCTCAGCACAGCCGGCAACACTGTTCTCATCGAACGGAAGTCTCCGGACCAGGACATGCACTCAGTGTGACGGATTGTCCTTTGGGTTCCACGTCACCTTTGGGCTCCTCAAGTCTCCTGCAGGGGAGCGCAGGACGACCAGCCCCAGAAGCAATGCGTATTTGACAAAAAGAACCAGCCCAAACTTTTACACAGAATTACATTTTCCTGCAACTGTTTCAACAGAATAGCATGATTCCTGCAACCGTTTCAACAGATTACGATGAGTCCTGCAAATCTTTGGAACAAACACCAAAACATCACACCCTGAACACGTTATCCAAATAGTCATTGCACACGGGGCCATACAGATCCCTCTTTCTGGGCACTCGGTCCATGGCAAACGCTCGAAGCCGCGGCTTGAGGCTTTCACCTGTGTGCAGTTGCTGTGGTAAACGAGGGCACAGAGTGGAGACCTGCAAGCTGCCAGGTGCCAAGGTCATTCAGGCTTTGCGCAAGAAGTGCTCCGAACAAGCGAAAGCTGCTAGCAGTTCCGTGAAGAAGAAAGATGACAGAAGCCATTCTCACAAGGATGGTCAGCACAGAAAAGTAGCAGCCAAAAGCTACGGATCCAACAAGGAGAGAAAGCAGAATGTGAGAAGAGTCCTCGGAAGCGTCATTTCTCCTTTGACGTTGACAAAGACAGAAGCTTGCTCGTGGCTGTTGAAACAGGGGTTCGTTTCCAGCAGCTCGGTTTGCCGACACTGCGGCCAGAAGTCGTTGAAGGGCCCTTACTGTCTTTCTCGTAAAGACCGCAGGGATCACTTCTATTGGAGGTGTGCGAGGAATGCGTGCAACATGCGAGACGCATTTTTGCAGAAGTCTTATTTTGCAGGCCTACAGTGTGAGCCAGATACGTTGGTCCAGATGTTGGTGCGCTACGCAAACATGTCCCATACCAAAGCTGTGGTGGCCACAGACCTGGTGCATGCACACGGCGTGTCTTACAACTCGGCGGACAACTTCTTGCGTGTTCTGTCGGAGCGTGAAGCTGCAGCAGGCAAGAAGGCAATGTCGTTGATCCGGCTTCGCCAGGAGATCGAGTGTGATGCCACATCACTCGGCCGCTTCTTTGTGAAGCCTGACAACATCTTCTACGCGGACCAGATCCAAGATTTGCAGCAGAAGAAACGGGCCTGTTTGAAGTCTTACCCAGTCCATGTGCGTGTCGTCGGCGCCATCCAGCGGGGTGGCTTGATGGTGGTGAAGTTCCTGACGCCGAAGGTTACTCTTCCCAAGGCTCGGCCGCCTGTCGAATCGATTCGGGAGATTGACAGGTCCGGCCTTGCAAAATACATTGGAGCAGACAAGAACACAGCAATCTACTCAGATGGTGCTCCGAGCTGGCGAACCTTTGCCAAGAAGCTCAAGATCCCTGTGGCTCAGGTGTCACACCAGCAACGACAATACGCAGTGCAGCTTCGACGTGCTCCTCGGCCCAAGCTGAGTAAAGTCGGAGGCACGCAGTGCATCGATGCTGCTTGGGGAAGCCTGAAGCGCTTCATGCCGAAGCAGGTAAAAAGAAAAGGAAAAATGAAAGGCGTCAGTTGTATGAATGCAACGTTGGAACGCCGTGTGTACCAATGGCTCTGGCGCAAAAACCTCAGAGCTGATGGAGATGTCACAGGACAAGAGTTCCTGGTGCACTTGTCGAAGGCTTGCCGCTGGAAGTGAAAAGCAGCGTATGGCGGTTTTCCCGCTGAGCACTTTGGTGAAAGAATTGACCAATTGGGACCGTTTGAAAACCGACAGAGCAGACTATGGCTTTTTTAAGAGAGAATGTCACAGCTTTCATGCCATGTTGCTACAAAGAGAACTTACACCAAGACTGAGTCCAATCAGTTCGTGGAAGGGAGTCCTTCTCTCTGAGCATTGTGTCTCATGCTTAAGATGATTGATCCCAATTTATCTGATTGCTGATGGAAACAAACTCTTATTACTCAGGTACTTGAAATAACAAAAACTAATGTCCAAATTGACGACCCCATTTTTACTCAATTTTCTTGAAATGGTCCTCCTCAGGGGGTTTCAGGAGAGATGTAACACGCCACCCACAGGCGCCAGAAGGCGTCGTCACCTAGAGTAGGTAGTCCACTGACCGGGTTTGTTAGGTCTTCAAGCTTCTCAAATGGATTGATTGCGTAAATAGCATTGATGATCCCTTCTGTGACGTCTTTTATCAACATCAAGTCGGAACCAGAGGGGGGAACCACCTTCAACACCCTCAAGGGCCTCCACGACGTTTTGCTCAGATAGTTAGACTATGAGGAATTCCCTGCATTTGCTCTCACTTGAGCCCTTGACCTCACCTGCAGAAAGTTCTAACTTATCCCACGAAGCAATCTTTCAAACCCTTCCGCGTGTGAAAAACAACTACCAAGCCCGCAGGTTGGCGGTGTTGAACAGGTTCTTGTTCGTCAATACCGGTTGAATCTCTGCCTGGGCTGCGGGGTTCCAGTTTATAAAGGAACATGATCACCACTTTATAGCGACATATTCAAGGGGGTTCTCTTGAGTCCTCTCTGTCTACGTCACCTTCCAGCTCTGTCGTCACGTCACCTTCCCTCGCCCACCCACCCACTGACTTCACGCGCAAGAGCTGAAACTCGATGGCATTGACGCAATTGCAGTACTCCAAGCGCAAATTGTCCATCCTGTGTTGACCGTTTTTTACGGCAAATAGCTCGCGCGAAGCTGGCCATGAAAAAAGGGGGCCAGCTTCGCGAAGGCTGGAAGGAGGTCGCCCCAGATTGGGCGAGTGGATTTCTTGATGTTTCTGGCCTTGATTTCTTTCGTGGTCACATTCCATTACATGAAATAATGAAGCATCAAGAATGATCAAGTTGAAACTGCCTCTTTCAGGATACCTTGGGTCTATCCTATTACCAGTAACAGTCGATAATGATGGTTAGCAAGGCCTTCCTCTAATGTAGTGATAATTGCTTACTGACTGTTACAGGTAATAGGACAAGCCCAAAGGATACCAATACTGACAGAAGCGTCCTGGCTAAGCCACAACAAAGGTGGCGGCAAACAATGTTCTGCTTGCACTGAGTCACATTATGTCACATTTTACCTCAAAAAGTAGGTCAAGTCAACCTGGCAATACTTTTTGGTGCAGAACCCTTCAGGAAATCCTGTACGGATCGATTCCAACAAACATTCTGCAGATTCCCAACACCTGAGACCAAAAACATCACCCTCTCCAACCAAAAAACATTAACAGGCCAGATCAACACGTGATTCTACGTGGTTTTTTGGAGTCCTTAGAGGTTGTAGAAACCTTCTCCTTCCTGGGAACCATCTAAACAGTCCATCCTGGGAACCTGCGACCCTCCTATCACCGCACTGAACGCAGAACCCGACCCCCCTGGACGACCCAAACCCCCGACCGTACTTCCACCCGAACAACACCGGGTGAATCGCTGTTTGGGGGACATGGTGTGGGGCAATGGCGATGCTATTTCTGCGTTGCTCCATCTTTGGGCTCTTAAGCCCGCCCACCGTTCTGTCCCACCCCTCCTCTCGCGATCTTCGAAGTAGCCGGAGTACTTCCTGAGTCGTTTTCACTTGGATCGGACACCGGCGCTGCTCCGGTTGGGCAAGTGAAACTGAAGTAGCTGACTGCAATCGGATTGTTTCACATGCTCCATTAATTTTCCACTCTTGCAAAATGACACATGAAATCATCTCGGAAGATCAATCAAGTGCTATTGACCAGGCGTGCATTTTCATTCAGACAACTGTCCAGAAAATCTACCATCGTCATCTTCCTTCGAAGTTGTGTTCCAATCCGGTATTCACCTTTTGTTTTATGGCCTGGTATCCCTTGGAAATACCACTGCAAAACTAAACTGATCACAAACTTGAAACTTGAAAAACTCTCCGAATTTCATGATCAATAAGCCGCCAAGAACCCTCTTTTCCGCCGTTCCACAAAAAATAATATGTGTTGGTCTTGCCAAGGCCAAGGTCACCGAACTCTTGTCTTTCAATGGTGAAAAGCACTTGGCAATAGCTAGAAGTAAAAGGACTTTCTGCCCCAAAAGCCAAACATGACACATGAAAAACAAACACAATTAATGCAGAATCTTAGGTCCTCATTTTCGGGCCACTGTGCCACATGACCGAAAGTGTGTGACTGCCTTCTTTTGTGACGGCATCTCACTGCCTCAAAATCAAAAAGGGTGCAATTTCATTTGAGGGTGACTAAACACCCTTGTAGAATTGCAAGAAGGTGCGCAGGGTGCCCACGCATCTACGTAAGTCAGACCGCTGTTCGTTCACCTGTGCAGCCAAGGCACTCGTATTCGAGATCAAAGAAATAGAGGACCTGATCTCAACAACCGGTTCGATAGTTCTATTTGGGCGACTTTCAAAGCCTCAATCAGTTTTGGTCACAGAAGCAGGTGCCCCTGCGAAACTTTTGAAAGAGTGAATAACTGGGTTGCATTGTAACTTGTCAGCATGCCTAGGGTACCAACTACCTTTTGTTGTTGTGGGTTTAGAGGGTCGCCTATAAGCCTATAAGCAACTGGATTGTCCATGTGTCGACCCTCTGCAAGCATTCTGACGTCCAAATGCTGGGTTTGGGAGCTAGTGTCTGCATGTAAATTGCATTCTATTCTATTGCCAGATCCTACCAGATCGTTTGTCGCTGGCTAAAGGCACACGCACTGCGCAAGGTCAGCGGTCATCTTTGAAGTTGCCAAAATCACTTCAATCAACCGATCAATCCCATTGGGCAGCAAGACATCAAGAGCCACGAGGTAGGCATCTCCGGGAAGTCGGAGCTATCTTCCTCCGCTGTCGAATTTCATCAACAAACAACCAGCACCACCTGGCCGATTGTGTGCAGCCGCATTTTTTCGGGCGCGGGGTGCTTTTTTTGGAGCTGTTTTTGCGGAGAGGGTGATTGCAATGGGCGTGCGAACACGAAAGGATGAGCAAGTTTTCACAGGCTCCGATGCCGGTCTTGCGGACGTTTGTGTAGTTGGAGCAGGATGAGTGCAGTGGTTAAGGCGCCAAACCCTCGGAGGGCCCTACGTGGATGTGGATTTGTGTGAGCGCGCTTGATGGCGTGGATTGCTGCGAAGACATTGCCTGCACATGTGCAGGTACCGGAAGAAATGCAGCCCAATGTGACATGCGCTGTGAACCTAGGCGTGTTTCACAGGCGGCAGCACGTTTGAAAGAAGAAGCCGAGTGCCTTCTGTGTGTAGGGAAGGAGAGCTCTACAGCGTCAGAACCCACAGTTTGCTTAATGCTTGGCAAGTTAAAGGATGGGGGTGTACACTGGGGTGGGACGAAAGCGTTGCCACCGCGTTCGAAGGAGAGCTGCTTCGCTGCCCCCTGTCCCTGCCGTGCTGGGCCGACAGCTCGGCTGGAAGGTGCCCTGGAAGTGGAGCGTGGAGCGTTCGCTGCGTTCGGTGATATGTTCAATGACTTCCCATGACTGGCTTTGGGGTCGCCAGAAGACATGGCACATCATCCGCGTCCACATAGGCAGGATCAACGTCACGGACTCCCGTCTGTCCGGCATGCCTCTGAAGTGCGGCCTTGATGACGCACTGGGACCCAGTGGGACATTGATCTTCAGAGTCGGAACGTATCCGAGCATAACAAGGCTACTCACTAAACATTGAATGCCTCACCCCACATCTGGTCGCCTCACTTGGGGAAAGGGGGCACTGATGAGTTGCCCTGGCACTAGAAAGGCAGGCCCCCCAAACAAAGCACAGTACTCCGCCTCATCTTCTTGTGGTTCCCTCGCAGTGGGCGAAGCAGCGGCATTGTGTCAATTGATTTGCATGGTGTCCTGCAAGCTACACGGGTTGAACTCTTCGAAGATGGAGCTTGTTTAGGGGGTCAGCACCTCCACATCCTTCAAATCGACTGATCCGGTGGGGTCAGCTGCGTCTTCGGCCGTCTTCGGCGAACCCACGCGACTCAGCAGGGTGATCGTCGGGTTGGCCTTGTCGTGTTGGCCTCGTGGAATTCAGGTTGGTCCTTAGTAGAAATGGTGTAATCGGTCGATGTTGGCAGCACTTTGTTATTGAAAGACTACCATACGTTCTGGCATCGGCCCTTCTCGCTTTTTCATGCAGCTCGGTCGCCGAGTTCAGCCGAACTCGGCGACCGAGTAGCGTGGCGTCGGCGATGGTGGAAGCATCCGCGCACGCGCATGGAGATGTGGTCTCCATAGCCACCGCACGCGTCGCGTCGGAGTTCATTCGAGTCTTCGTCGTGTCCCGAAAACCAGTCGTGGATGAAGGACCGAAGTGAAACCAGGAATCCATTTGACCGATGGACTCCTCATGATCCGAAGTCACCAGTCGCCTTTCCCAGTCGCCTTCGTCTGCCTTCGCCACACCTGCCGGTCCGTCTGGATCCAAACCCGCCTGGTCCACTCGAGCACGCTGCTCGTAGATGGGTTCTTGTCCGGCAAAGGGCTCCTGTTCCTGCGGCTCGCGGCTGTGCGTCATGGCACCCGGGAGGCCCCAACCCTTGACCAGGTCTGCCTGGAACCCCAGTCCCAACCAGAAAGAAATGGATGGAACTCCCCAGTCCCAATCATTTCCTATGTAAAGGATTTCAAGCTGGCGCCATATTGGAACAACCATTTATTCGTGGTTGGGACTGGGGTTCCAGATGGTAGTCTATTCTCTTCATCTTCTCCACCGGTCGGTTTTTGGGTGCCACCCACCGAGATGCGGTCATTCTGCTGACCCAGAGGTTGGCCCAAACACCTACCACGGTACCTACAAATGCTGGTCAGGTTGACCGCCACCATCGCACTGGAACACAGGTGACCTGGTGTCAACAACCGCTTCGTGGCGCACCCAGGCCGGCCCCCAAAACCAGGTCGACATTATTGAGACATATTGAGAAACACGACCGGTGAAAGAATTCGATCGAAAAAACAATTAACGAACCGAACCAAACCACTGAGACAACTCAAACATCGTCTTTCAGTCTGCTCCGTGCGGGTCGCCGGAACCAGATGGGTCTCGCCACTCCGCACTCCGCCGATTCGACATGCCGTGGCACCCGGGGCCCGGTTCGCCACCATCGCCCTCCTCGACGGTGCCGCAGGCCACATCCCTCCGCTGCGCACGTGGCGGCGGCGACGTCGTCGATCCGGGCGGCGGCGGCGTGGGGAGGAGGCCGAACTGCCCGAGGCAGGTCGCCGCGAGAGCGCCGAAGTGCCGAGATCCGTGATCCGTGATGACTTGGAACGCCATGAGACCCGGCATGAGAGGCTGGAGAAAACAGAGTGTTCATGGCACCATTCAAGGGATTCGATTGACCCAAGAGACCCTCTAAGCAAGTATACTCTACATCCATTTTCACCAGGCATCTTATACTTCTGTGCAATTCCTTGCAAAGGCCTGCAAAAAATTGCCCTGCAAATTGGAGACAATTGACATGTTCAAGGTTTGTTGTTTTCTTCATAGCAAAATGGGTACTACAGTAATCAGAACGGAAGCCCCTTGATCACATTGCATTGTTCTCATGCTTTCGTTTTGATTTTGCAGTCGCTCGTTTCACCTCACTACTTGCAGGTGCAGGTGCCCAAGGCGGCCCAAGGTTCCAGCTGACTCTAGACGCATCGCACACCAAATGACTTTAAGTGAATGATCCAGTTCTTTCCAATTTTCTTTCCATTCTTTTGCTGTTAGACCTCTTCCAAACCGGTCCTCAAACCGCTCCTTCCCGAACACCACCCCGTCCCACCCGACGTCGCCTGGCGCCCTCGAGGACTCCGCCCACCACGCCGGTGACGACGGAGCCCACGAAGCCGCCCAGGCCGCTGGCGGCCGAGCCCAAGGAGCCCAGAAGTCGGCCTGACCTGGAGGGTGAGGCGACGCCCGGCAAGGCGGCCATGGCATGGCCATGGGCCATGAGCGGCTTTTTGGGTTCAGGTGGTTTTCCAAGGTGAGTGAACTTATACTCAGGTAGAAGGTGGTGAGGCCCACCTGCAGTTTCAGCATGAAAAAGCTCAGCCCTTGGGCCGAAGGGGGCCCTTGGGCCCTGTTGGCCCTGTTCAAGGCCTTCCCTTCAGCAAGCAAGAACATGGAGCAGGGTGGGGTGAGACGTCAGCTGAACACACAGATCTTCCAACAAGATTTGGGAATTTGGGGGTGATTGCTGATGAGAATCGTTGATTTTAAACCATGATAGGACGGATATGAGGACGGCTATGCATCGGGACGGACGCCTCAGAAGCACACGTTGATAGGTACAGCACGGTGTCGTAGAGATGAAAACGCCGGTCCTCCCTGGGCACCGAAGCGTTAGAACAACGGGACGAGGGACTGAAGAACTACACCCGCCAGCTTTGCGGGTTCCATCTGAGAATTTCCAGGAGTTGAAATTTATGGAACCCATCTCGTGTGTTCTTGACCAATTCTGGTGCTTTCCCTCCATTTGAGTAGGCGGATCAAAATGCCTGAACTCATCACCGGAAGAGTTCTCAATGAGAAACAGCCATGGACGCTCAAGAAAAAAACACACTTCGGTGCTTTAGCAGCCGCACCTTTGGGAGTGCTCCGGTGCAGGGGGCTCAATCCACCCTGGGGATGTATGTGCAGAGATCCGGATCAAAACACCATGGATGGGGGGGGGACAGGCGGACAGGCGGACAGGGTCTTGCTTGCAAGCACCCTTCACCATCCTGGCGGTGAAAACCATGACCCGACTCACCGGGGTTCACCTCTCCCTGCACGTTCATCGCTTCCGTGGACCCATCGTCGCGGAAACCTCACCAGTCACGACCCATCCCAACCTTCAAACCCTTCGACTAGGCTTCAGGCATCCGCCGCCTCAAGCCTTCGCCGCGTTCGCCGTCATTCCGCCATGGCACGGCACGTGTCGGCCGTTGAGCGTCGGTTGGTCCGTCCGTTTCGACCGGTCGCCCGAGCTGGGACCTCCGTGTCTTTCTCCGTGTGAAGCTGCAGCTCCGTGGTTCCTTTTGGAACACTCACCGGTACGTATTTTTTGCCCAAGGAAATCCATGTTCTCTGCCAAATGTTCTGTTTCTTGCCATCCTTGGATTGCTCATCAAAAAGGGGGTGGCGAGCTCGGGACGGGAGAGCTCTTCCAGCTGTGGGTTGGGTGCGAGACCCTTCGCTCGAAGCTGACCGGACCCAGGTAAAGCGAAAGGGAGGGGAGAAAGGTGAGAGATCTGAGCTCTTGGTGAGAGTTTTCTTGGGGAAAGGAATCTGTATAAAGAGGTGAGAGTGAGACATAGAGGGGAGACATCTTATGAGTTTTTTCAGGTGAGAGTGGACCGCAGAGATGTTTGGAAGAAACCGCTGAACCTCGGATGCTAGCATTCGACTATGTGTTAGACTGAATCTTCTCGCTTTGAAGTCGGATGAAGACTGGTCACAGAAACCATGACATGCTGCACTTAGACTTACTCCCTCAGTCTAGTCTTGTTTAGTGGGGTGTTGGAGTTTATCCACGTTTCCTGGGTAGGTAGGCTGCAAGTCCAAACTGCCAACGTCCGTGAGCTGAGTTGCTTGGATCAATTCACGAAGCTTGATATCAGCGCGAGGCAGGACAAATAGCACAGCACCGTCCAAAATACCACATCAAAATCAAATCCTGCAACAAACGGTGTATGATGTGTATGTGAAAGAGATCCCAAACAGTCCATGTTAAATCAAACCGTATTCTTTCAAGAAGGGCCAGTCAGGGGCCAAAAGAAACACCTTTGGCTGGTGCACGAGACTATAGCAAACCATTCCGGCCTGGTACTCTCTTACTAGCTCTTCACATCCGAACATGGCTGGTGCTCAGCACTTCCTTCATGATCAGCAGTGCCCAGATGGACCGTGACCTCAGACCTCGTGAGGTCGGCAGATTCCCGAGATCTCGGCTCGTTGGTTCTCAGCGGATCATCGGCAGCAGTCACATGCGGCAGTCGGAAGACGTCCGAGATCTGTCTTCAGATCTGACAGGTCTCGTACCTTCAGATCTGGGACGAACCTTCAGTACCGAAGATCACGACGGAACAAGTGGATGGGGAGGAAAGGGATCACGACGTTCCTTCCGAATCGGCGGTTCTTTTCACACCGCGAGTCACAGTGGTCCCGTCAAGGCTGCACATCCGGGAGGCCCGATGAGGCGCGCCCCCAAAGAATCGGGAAGCTGACTGAAGAAATGCTGTGAACAAAAGGAAAAGGCCCCAGAGTGGAGCTGAAGAAAACATCGAAGGTGCCACCACTGTTGAAATTGACTGATAACCCGATCAGAAGCCCTCAGCAGTTGGATGATTCCACCGTCATGGATTCTAAGCCCTCCATGGTTGAGTCAGCCAACTGGCCGAATCAACCATTCAGTTTGTCCCAAGGAATTTCACCATGATTCTTTCCACCAGTTGATGGACGCTCCAAGCCCTCCATGAGACTGGAATCTTTACATACAGGGGTGGGCGGAACCTGGGGGAGTTTCTGGGGCGGGGCATATATGGAAATCGCCCGCGCCGGAGGTGCCAAGGGCGTTGTGTAGGCTCGTGTAAATCGCAAGGAATCCGGCTAGACAAATCCTAAGCTTTAGCTTGGGGGGAGCGCATTTTTCTCCTAGAAGTGCTGTGCTTTTTTTTTTAATGTTTTTGAAAATTGGACCAGACGTTGGCGATGCAGGTTATGCAGGCTGGGACAAATAGCATTATTGACATCGCAAACGTCTCGGCAAGCCAAGGGGCACTGCACTATGTACATGCGATGCCGGTTATGCCGGCCGGGGAGACTGCATTTTGGACATCGCAGAAATCGCAAACGTCTAGGCAAGCCGCGGGACACTGTACGATTGATATCGTGGATGTGTTCGGTCGTGTGCCCAGTCCGACTGGATGAGGTGAATGGTATTGAGCATGTGGTTTTTGATGTTTTTTGGGGGGAACAGTCGCATGTGTTTTTTGACACAGAGACAGAGACAGACAGAGACAGACCAGACCCAGACAGATCTAGACCCAGACAGACCCAGACAGACCCAGAGAGACAGACAGACACAAAGACCGACAGACACAGCCAGCCAGCCAGCCAGCCAGCCAGCAGCCAGCCAGCCAGCCAGGCAGGCAGACAGACAGACAGACAGACACCCAGACCGACCGAGACAGACTATTGACATCGTGCGTGTGTTCTTCCGTGTGTCCTGCCCGAACAAGACAGGCAGACAGACCGAGACAAACAAACGCACACACTCCCAAACAGACGCACACGCTCCGTGCGGGCGGCTTCGTGCGCGAAGCGCTGTGAATACATGGAGTGTCTGGGTAAGGCATGCAGAAGTTTCGGGTGAAACATATGAACATACCTCATCCAAGTCATATCCAACAACCTCTTATACTCGAATGTGTATATATATATATATTCATTTTAAGCCTGCTATATTGATAAATAGTGGTCGTTACTGGGCAACGATTCGATGATTGAAGTGCTCTTTCTGTCAACATGCAACAGTAGAACATGCAGAGTAGTAGAATGGTTGATTGTACTATTACTAGACGACTATATCAACTGAAATATAACTACTATAGTAAAACTATATTTTCACCATTCATGCAGTTGAATGGTTTCAGTTGATGTTACTTATCAACTGAGACTTTTTTTGCAGGGTCCTTTTTGATGAAGGCTCCACCGATTCTTGGGTTTTGAAGGGCGCTGGCCGACGTGACACAGCTCTGGGCAGCTCTGAGCGTTGTTGCCCAGCTCTGGGCGACGTGACACAGCACAGGGTCCCAGAGACTCAAGGAAATCAAAACACCACTGAAAGAGCATATGAATATCTTCGCAAAACTGCGTCATCTGAATCTGTAGATCATCTATGCCAAAACTGCAAGCTGCATTGGCATCGTCGGGCATCTTTCCTGAACGTGTCTTTCTTCGGCATCCATGTGATGGTTCTGCCTCCGATTTGGGTTCATGTGTGCACAACTCTTGCTATTTGAGCTGAACTCATGTGTCAGAAGTTCAAAACCACAATGATAAGAATCCGTCTCCACTACCACTGACACGGATCTGCGACCGACAGACATATCTACGACACACACCTTTTGTCCTCCTCAAATCTCGATCGTTTGGTGTTCCGTCGGCTTTTTCTTCTACCTGTTTTGGTGTGCGTTTTGTCTGACGTTTTGCCAGTTTCAATGTGACTTGGTCTGATGTTTTACCCGTTTTTTGTCAGGATTTTCGAGTTTTGACTTCAGAATTCGGGCGAGTTCCACCACATCTGAGTCTCTTTCTCTGGGACTTGATGCGGCACACAAACCGACCACCTTGTCACCCATCAAGTCACAATTGCGCTTTTCTTCGGGGTTTTGATATGTTTTGGCCAGTTGCAAAGTCCAGTCCTGTAAATCTATAACCAGTTGGTGACCAGTCACCAGTCAGCCAGAACATCCTTGAGGGCGATGGGTGGATCGTGCCAGGAAATGGGAATTGGCCAGCCCGAGCTGGCTCTGGCACCTGAAAACTCTCGCACCTAATTGAACCAGCTCAACCTGTACATGGCTTCAGTTCGTAAGGTGTACTTGATGCCTGCGGTCACCAGCGATCCTTCATGCAGAAGGTTCCTTGGTTGGGTGGCGGAGTCAAGGAACGAACATCGTCTGAGACATCTGAGGTATCTGTGGTGCCAGCCATGGGAAAACTCCCACGATGCCAGCGGAGTTGATCGAGGTATTGGGTCAAAACACGATGGAGTTGAGCTCCCCCAGAATAGCTCCGTGGTCTTTCGTGAGCGGATATTCCATGGTAGGAATCTGATAGACCCACAGCCCACCAGACATCCACAGCCAACCGGGTCGACCAGTCGTCCAAAAACCCGTCCCATGAAAATCCCAAGCCATGTTATTGTGAAGCGATGTTATTGGAGGTCCCAAGCCAATCATTTGGTCATGCAGGTTTGATATGGTTTTACTAGAGTGGTTCATCATATCCGAGAAAGCTGCTGGTACTTGCTGTTGAATCATTGGAGTGGTAGTGAACCCAAAACATCCCTAAACTACGCCAATCAAGGGAATCTCCACCGGATCTTCATGCAAAAGCTCAGACAAACCTCCAAAACGAGACCCCCGCCCCTCGCCCCCGTCGTAACTGACCAAATCCAAGGGACCATACCTACCGACCTATCTACTCGCGCACGAATGGTGCGCATCGTGCGCGCACGAATCGGAGCCCAGGATCTGAGTGAAGAGCAACACTGATCCAGCCCCCGGCTGACAGGAGGTCACCTACCAGTCAACACCGGTCAGTCAGGTTGCGGTGTGTTGACTGGTCCCGGAACCGTCGGAGAACCAGAGGACCCGGAACCGACGTGGGTGAAAACTGAAAAACGAAACCGTCGGAGTCCTTTTGTTGACTCCAGGTACCTCGGAAAACACGTGTAAAGTATAAGATATAGTATAAGTACAAGTGCCTGTTTCCGGGCTCACGTCCAGTCTTGTCTGGCACTGGTGCATCCAAGATCCATCACACAGCTGCCAATATGTTTCATCGAACAGGACCGAAAAGGGGACCGAAGCCCAGGGAGCTACGTTTCACAGACTTTTGGAGCGGAGAGAGCCCTGCGTGACCTGCGGAGAGAGCCCTGCGTGCTGTGACCTTTTTGGCTGAAGCCAAACTTGTGGAATTCCTCAAACGTCTGGTCAAACCCAACTTGTGAAGGGTGAAAAGTCATAACCCCATCATCCCCATCCCATGAAATTTCTTGCGCCCACGGCCTTTGGGTTTCTGTTTCGCTTTTCTTGTGCGGGATACCAAGCTAACGATACATCGTTCCAAGACTGGCTGAAGCGCCGACACCAGTGAATCGATGGGTTTCGTCTGGCGAAACGGCATGAACAGCTGAAAGCAGAAAATGCAAATGGCTGGCCGCAGCCAAAGCAAACATGACTTTTGCACGTCAACATGAGCCGTTGGACGAGCGAAAAGTGCTGAAAACGAAAGATGAAACCACATCAAAGAGACAAACGATCGAAACAAAAGAGATAGGAGGAGCTCTTTTGCGGGGGTAGCCGGCCCTCCCTTTTGCTTCAAGGGATCAAACCGAGACACCTGATTTCAGGAAACACAAAATGATGTGCTCAAAGATGCCGTGCAAGGGTTGCAAACATGTGCTCAAAGATGCCGTCCAAGGGTTGCGAACATATGCTCAATATATACCATGTTTTTCCAAAGACGGAGTCTTTTGGCTTCCAACTTTGGAAAAACATTGTATATATATATAGGATTATATAATAAGCATTTTGCTCTGGAAAGGCAGGCAATTATTAGATCTTGATTTGTGCGGCTTCGAAGGGGATGGGTCGTGACCCACCAGGAGCCCTGCTCCACCAGGAGCCACAGCCACCTTCTTCCCATCTTCTGTGAGAAAGGCCGTCCCGCCACCATTCGCGGCCTCAGGCCCCAACGAAGAGCGGCACGCGCGCGCGCGTCCGTGGCCGCGCACAGCGATGGCGTGGTGACCGGTCCGGTGCTTTTGGCGGAACGAAGCGGTGTGGAAGTAGGGCCTGAAGATCCAAGTCCAAGCCGAGTGCCTTGGACAGAACCTCTGGATTCTCGAGGAAAACCCCGGGTCACGGTGCCCGGTAAGGAAGATCAACCAATTGTCATACAGTAGGAAGAAGTTGGGAACCATGCCACTCAAAAACAGGCATCTAAATGGACCTTCACAAGGGGCTCATGGAGACTCCAACAGGGAGGTCTAAGAATGCTACTTCGATCAACCTGGCATATGTATTCTGCATCCTTCCACCCAGATGGTTTCTTCTCCCCAGCACCTGGTGCAACAAGAGACCGTCTGACAGGCTCTTGGCTTCGAACCCCGTCTCCCGATTCACAACAACTCGTCTGTTCGTTGGATCATGGGAACCTAGCTACTAGACCCCGGGCTGACTTCTAAGGCTCGGAAAACAGCAAACAGTATTTCTTGGAATGAACCATATATGTATTAAAGAATTAAATAGGGAGACCTCCCAAAGACCTCCTGGAAGAAATGATATAGACCAAAAACCCATTGGTTACGTGTCTTAGACACCCATATGAAAAAAAGAACCACCCACTACCACTACCCGCCCACATGGCAGTACGTTTCCGTGCCACGTTCATCACTCATCGCCGGGCTGCAGGTACATCGTGAAGATAGAGCTGAGCCGTGACTAAGGAGCAGTCAACGCCCTTGACACGGCCTTCACCTCTCTTCCGTTCGAAGCATGCATCATAATGCGCCGAGAACTCCTACGATCGGAGAGACGCAAAGCACCTGGAGCTGATGACTGGTGCCATGTGTTTCTGTCGCTACAACCGATTTGCTTGACCCAAACGTAAGGAACATAAAGCCTAGGAGTCCAACATATTCCAACCGCCAATGATTTTAATAACCTGAGTCCCAAACAACCATTGTTTTATAAGGATTCTACAGAGCGAGCACATGACGTACATTTTGGTTTTGCAGTCACTTGCAGCCACTTGCTCAGGTTGCCACTTGGCAGCCACTTGCAGCCACTTGTCACTCAAGCAAGTAAATTTCAACACTGAACTTTGAGTTCTTTATGTAAAAACGGTAAGATTTCTTCGTCGCTAGCTCTGCAGAAGTTTGGAATTTACTATCGGAAAAAGTTTTGGATGTTTTTCATGATTTCTCCGCGCGCACAGCTCGGGAGAAAACCGGAATTTCTTCGCAGAACAGCATTGCATAAATATTGGTTTTCTTCAGAACTGCGTGGAGAAATCATGATATACTCCGGACAGAAGTAGTAGTCACTTGCGGCCACTTGCAGCCAGTGGCTGCAAAATGGAAAATCAGAATGCGCACCTCCTGCGAGCTCAATGGGATTTTATGCTAGAAAACCAGGTCAACCATTTAAACAAATGGTCTTGGAAGGCTAGGGCAAAGGATTCCTTTTAATGGCTTGGTCAAAGCCCTGACTTCTGGGCTATCTCTCCCCATCTCCCCTTCCAAATCATCGGGACACGTAGAAAGGCGCATGGTTTTCGCCCCCATCTTTTTCTTTTTCAGGCCGATCTTCCAACAAAAAAACACCGCGGTGACCATCGGTACCACGCGCCCTGGTGGGCGTGCGGCGGACGTGCGTTGGGCGTGCGTCCTGCCCAGGAGTGTAACAAAGCACTCGACATCGCTCGTTGAAGTCCACGAGCGGGCCACCTTGCGGTGGGGAGAATGCATAAAAGCCTTAGACTTCATAATATGAACTCATGACCTCTTACGAATTGAAACACCTCTGAGCCCACGGGGAGGTTGATGAATCAAGAGACATGAAGAGTCATGCAAGTCTTTAGGGGGTAGAGGTGTTTTTGCCGATGGAGTGCTTGGATGCTGGATGCTCTCGACATGTCGTGAGAATCCGAGTGCAAACCCATCCTGACCTATCAAGCAGTACACCCTGGAAGACGATCCCATAGACACCGAAAACCACTGGTTGGTAGAGGCAAACACTCTTCCAGGGGGCCAGGACGTCAGGGTCTAGTTTCGGGAGTGTATATCATGATTTTGACTTTAGATCCGGACGATCCAAATGCATTCAGGCAAAGTTTTCTTCGCTGAGAATGCTTGGTCTTGGAGTCAACTCCACCTGCCACCTAGGTTCTTTTCCGCGCGACAAGGGCCATAGCGAACACTTAGACATGACTAGACCTCAGATGACATGAATTCATCAGGTCAACAGCCCAAGCGAACCCTAAAGTTCGGACCAGCCATGTGGCTTCGTTTCCCTCATGAGGGCCAGCCCAACACCCTATCAATGGGGTCAGCCCTCCTCCAAAATGCCCTATGACTCGAGCAGCTCGAGATATCGCACTCGCTCCAGGCACTCGGTGAAGTGCTGGACGTCTCCCGGACGTCGAGAGACGGCTGAGCCGGAGACGATTCCGGCGAAGCCGCTTCCGCCGCTTTGGGGAGACGAAGAAGGAGGACAAGCGACAGATGCGAAAAAACGGCTTATACTAAGATCATTTGGGGAGACCAACTTCTTCCGCTTGGGACATGGAACATGGCCGGACATGGGACAAGATACTCCAACAGATGGGTGAACTTGTCCCATGTCCCGAAAAAAGGAGATCCGTGGTCGATGGGAGACCAGCATCGGGGTTCGCCATTTTGGACAGAACCCCAGGTCGAACCTCCAGCTTCATAGAGGCTTGCTGAGAGGGTGTCCTGCTTTAGAAGACCCCCCTTCATCTGGTTCCTGATAGCTCACTACAGCTGGATTCTGCAGGGAACTCTGCATTTCTTCCCAGTTCGAGCTACGACTTGATCCACTCGTTTCTCCTGGGCCATGCACTCCCTGGCCTTGTAATGTCTCGGGAAGATAGGGCCGTAGCACTTCCAACAGCCACGAGCTCAACTCCTGGCGGAACCCCGCATGGATTAGGGCAGCCAGGCGGACCTTCTGGTGGGAGAGCCCTCGATCCTTGTCAGTTGCTGGGGCAGTTGCAGAAAGAACGGGCTCTTCCAGAGCGGCTAGATAGATGTGGGAAGTGGCTGGTCCATGCACCTCGATCCTTGGCGCTCCAAACATCCACATAGCAATAGCATGAGCCGCAGCCGCCGGGCGCGGTGAGACATCCCAAGGTATGGTCATGGTGAACGACGAATTGCCTGTGGAAGAACCAATATCATCACGAGGTGACTCAAAACAGTGGCAAATCAAGTCCTGTGGACAAGAAATCTCAGTTAACCCTGTGTGATGCCTCGATTCAAGTTTTCACAAAAACAGCCCAAGCGCACAAGCAAACACGATATCATCCTCCACAACACGGACCAGAAACCCCTTGCGCACCCGATTTAAATACTCACCCGATGGGCTCTTCTCCCCCATTTATTTACCAAGGCTTTCCACCAATCCGCACGGAATGCTAGAGGTTCTTAGCTCTTTTGGTCCCTTCAAAATGCACTGAACAAGCTCCTCCAAACCCAAGGGTGGGCGGCGCGAACGGCATGCGATTCGCAAGCGGCCTGGCTGTCGACGATGCACCGGTGACCATTGCGCACGCCCATCTCCAAGCGCTGTCGACCTCTACCTGGGACGAAGGCAGGACGAAGGCGGAGTAAAGAGACCGAAAAGGGGCCGTGGTGAAAGGAGTCGAAGAGCGCGACACGACTCGGCTCGCGGCTAGATGAATGATGATGAATGACACAAAAGGCGTTCGGGACACGGTTTCGGAGGCTCGAAACTAACAGATCATGAAGATTCGTGAATGACGATACTTGGAAACTACCAGTAGCATATATTATAGAGGGGATGGGCGAAACTTTGTTTGCCGTTCTTCTTTGATTGGCTCAGTTGTTGTGAGCGGGAGTGCAATCCCTTGGCCGCCTTGGCCGCCTTGGCCAAGTACCCCCAAGTACGGCTGGGAAAATTGCACCGCTGACATATTAGGCATTCATATTAATCATGATATCTTTAAAACTCTTTTAAATATGTTTGAACATTATATATGTCACCAAACCCAACGCTAACTTGCACTGAAAACTAGAGACGAAACGTCAAAAGAAAACACACGCCGTATATAAATTGATTTGCAGCACATGAGGCGGATCCAATGCAAACGAGTTAGGTTGAAAACACAGAATTCAAATTAGTGGCGGATGTACAGTCCAACATCGTGAAATATGTGTCAGCTAAAGGTTCTTGCACAACCATGGGGCTTTCGCACTGGAAATATCACTGTCGCCTACAAAAGGAATCCACCAACAGGCCATACAGTTCATCTACATACATCTATACACAACATATCTCTTCGTCCTACTCACTTTATATATTACATTTGGATGCAGAATGATGCAGAAACATGTAGAAACACACAGTTGTGAGAACCTGCCTTTCAAGAAGCCTTGGATGGCATACCCGCACAGCAAATCTCGAAAATGCGACTTGTCTTCTCAGAATTGAAAGACCCTTCACCAACTAGTTTAAAAATGTTTAAAAGCAGTAGGCTCGGACCTATATGAGGAGAGGCAAGTTTTCATCAGCTGGCAAACACCCATGAGAAGATGCAATTCAACCACAAGCACCAGAGATCTTTCGAGGTTGGGGAGACCAGACATCTGTTGCAATGACTCAAGAACACGCATCAGCTACCACAGACCCTACAAGATCCGTACAGGTTGCAGCCTTCATCGGTGACCAAAGGCTTTAGTCCGTGACCTTCGTCGCCTCTCCTGGAACCCCCCATGTCGGATTTTTGGATTGCACATAGATTGAACGTCTTGCACATGGATGAGTGAAAGACTCATGAACAACCTGAAAACCGGTGCGCCCATGGCGCGGCACCCGTTTTTCGGACATGGATTCTCTTTCGAAAGCACCGCCCAGTCGCCGATGTTCAGCAGGGCCGGCGTGAAGCCTGGCGATCGGTGTTGGGCGGGGGTAAGGGATCAAAATAAAAATAAAAATAGAATCAAACAAAAATATTCAACGGGAATCAATAAAAAAATAAAAAGGGAATCTTAAAAAAAAATATTCTAGCCCACTGAGGATGGTTGGGGTAGTAGTAGTAGTAGTAGTAGTAGTAGTAGCAGTAGCAGTAGCAGCAGCAGCAGCAGCAGCGTAGCAGAGCAGTAGCAGCAGCAGCAGGAGGAGGAGGAGTAGTAGTAGTAGTAGAAGTAGTGGTAGCAGTAGCAGTAGTCACGGCGTTCACACGAAGTTAGGCCCTACATGGCGTTGTCAGAGCGCTCAGAGCAGAGAAGTGTTTGGAATGGGTGTAGCAGCATCGGAAGGTGCCTGGATGGGAATCGCCTCAGGAAAAAGATGTGGTGGACCAGTCTATTTCTAATGGGTGCATTGCGGTCGCAGCCGTACAGGGTCTTTTTCACCAAGCTGGTGAACCATTTTTCGAGTAGGGCTACTCAATGACTGGACGGCTACCTTATCGTTGGGCACCTACTTTCTTCCCAGGGAGCTGCCTCTAGTAGAAAGCAATCAAGCCTCTATTTGCACAAGCAGGGGACCAGGAGATCGACAGACGAGCGCCGTAGGAGAGCAAAAGACCAGCGGACCAGGAGACAGAAGGACTAGGATACCAGGGGAGCAGCGGACCACAGGACCAGAGGACCAGGAGACCGGAGGACTAGGGGACCAGTGGACTAAAGGACCAAGGGACCAGGGGACCAAAGGACCAGTGGACCAGAGGACCAAGGGACCAAAGGACCAAGGGACCACATTACCAGAGGACCCGCAGACCAAAAGGCCAGGAGAGCAGCAGAAGAGGCCTATCAAGGAATATTTTTTTTTTGATTCGCTTTTTATTTTTATTTTGATCCTGTTTTTATTTTTTTTGATGCTCTTTTTATTTTTTTTTGATACCTATGCCGTTGGGCGGTGCAAGGTATGCTTCGATCGGTGGAATAGGATGGAATCGGTCGATGTTGCAAGGTTGGGTTCCAGAAATTCGATGGGAAACCGTTTCCACCGAAAAGAATCACCCAAGAATTGCTTTGTTTGTGAGTTGCTATATTGAGTTTGAGGCAAAAAACACCAGTTGAAAAGCATGCGAAGTAGACTCTTCATCAACCACTTCCCCCCTCTTGATGAAGAGGTTTTTTAATTCACTTGGGGGGGGTGATGTACCTCAAGAGTCTTCTTCGCCTCTCACAGCGCTCCAAAGTACCAGCCATTTCGTCCGTGGCGAACGGATCACGCGGCCGGTCGTGTCGAGGAACAACCACGTTGCGACGTGCCGTGTTGCGTGGGGTTGGGAACATGGTGGAAGAACTCCGGCCAAAGGCCTGGCTATGATCTCATCTTCCTGGTTGGTCTCGAGCTCCTGGTTGGTCCCATGCTCGCTTGTTTGCTTGCTTTTGGCTGCCTGATGGCTTCCCCTGCCCGGTCTGCCACATGGTGTTGTGAAGACACACGAAGAAACCTTCGAGAGACATCGGGTGCCGATTGTGGTGCCGAACGCATACTGTATGGCATGAGAACGACGAGAACCCGTCGTCAGGAGGCTTCGTCTCGGCGTCCTCATCAGCCTGGTCAAATCTGGCTTGCGGCTGGCGGCTGGAACAAGACTCCACGTTCCAATCTTTCAGCAGAATCATCCAATTTGGATCCAATCCCGGCTCAAGCAACTACGAGGTTAGAAGAGACCGTGCTGTTTCGCAGTTCTCTGGGCTGTTGGCAACACATCTGCAGATTGCAAATCCTCTTCTGCAACTTGCACATCCATTCTTTCAAGCATCCTGCTAGCCCTCGATGCTAAATGGAACACATGCAAGATGCACAGGTACAAGAAAGATGCTTTCCAGCCAATCTGCGCACAAGATCAGACCATGTTCACCTTCCCAGGTGCCAATTTGGGGCGCAGAAACCACCGTTCCCCAAAGCGAAGACGAAGAACCATCGGTCGGTCGGGAGACCTCCCACACAAGGACCAGGTCACGACGAAGCCAGAAGATCCGCCAGGTCACATCCGGTGCCTGCACCGAGGACCTCGGTCCTGCGAGGCAGACACCTGTGATGGCATAATACCATATGGATCCATATGGATATGAGATTAGAAGAATCAAGGGCCGGCCTGCCACGTTTCCATCACTTGAAACCATCCCCAGTGGCTCAAAAACGCGGAATTCCTCACATACCCGACCAACGTCCAGCACCCTGCACGTCATACATATCCCCGATCGGTTTCTTGGTGGATGTCTGGGGCCTTTCGACCAGGTGACGAGTCGTCGGTCGGGGGTCGCAGCGACTGGTGGTGAAAGTGGTGTTGCTCTGGGGAGACCAACCAAGTGACAATCCAGGTGACCTGGACTGGACTTCGGGACCTTGATCGAACCATCACCTGCCTTTTTTGAGCCTTTCCACCCCCAAAAACGCCAAAACCTCTGGCCGGTGGTGTTCGAAACCATCCCAACCTTCCCCCTCCTCCGAAACGCCACGACCGCCTCTGGACCGCCGGAGCGGTCGTGGCGCCGGGCCTTTCACGTTGATGCACCGAATGAGTTCCGCGCAGTCCTCCTGGGCGGGCGCTGGGGCGGCGACCGAAGGAACGCGCGCGCCAACCGGGCGGGCGTGGCGCGTCGACCGCGGAAAAACCGCGGAACGAAGGGCCAGAGCTTCGCGGCCAGGACCTGGTGTATCCAAGGTGTATGTTCAGCTTGGTGACCTGGTACCGATGAGTTCTTGTAAACTAGAGCACATGACTCTGAGACCTGTATAGACCTGTATAGACCTTTCATTGGATGTCATGCACTTCGGCCCAGGGGGAGACCTTCCCATCGCCAGAGCTCTTAATGTACCAAGAGGAGGGGGAAATTCGACCCGATGACCCAAACACAACGCCTCAAGAAACGTGTATCAGATTTTGTATTATGATGATAGACATTGCACCCAAGCCTGCCCGGCCCACCATGCATCGACTCAACATGGATCATCATGTATTTTAGCGCATTTGTATAGATGATTGTAGCCTTTGAAACAAATAAACAGGCCCTTTCTCCGCTTTCTCTCATTGGACTCGGAACATGAATGAAGTAAAAACCATGAGAGTCTTCGGACTACTCCGTGAGATTGAAGCTTACTCTGTGCACCATTCTGAGTCCAAGATAATTAGTCCAAGATAGTCAACACAACACACAATTGCACCAGTGCTGACCTGGACCTGTCGCGTGTCGCGTGTCGCATCGCATTTTTGTGCTGAGCTCCTCGTCGACCACGCCGTGAACCACCCGGGCAAAGGTCTCGGGAGTGTCCGAGATGAGGTCCTAGTGACGAGGTTGGCAGAGAAGGCAAACAAACTCAAACAGAACAAAACATAAATAATACAGTAGTTACTCAGTAGTTCAAGAGTTTTTTGTTTTTGTTGGTTTCATGTATAGTTTCTGAGATGGAGTCCACGATTGCATCGATTCCAGTTTCACTATAGAACTCTTTTTAACCGGTCACCTGGAAATTCTGAAATCGAAAACCACTAGACTTTTCTGGGAGAATGAATTTGCAGGCACTTGCTTGTCAGAGGAGGGTGACATTTAGTGTGACCTCGTCCCTTCAAACCGAGCGAGATCCAAAAACAGAACTGCATGGCTCAAAGCGACCACCTGCGATCCACCTGCGCGCGTCTGCTTTTCTGGCGACCTCCCACGCAACGACCCCCCCCCGAGTTCGGAAAATAGGGACCAGTGGACCGGACCCAGGGGCAAGCACAAGGGTCTGTCTCCCTATGTAGACCTACACAGCATTACACAGCCATAAACAAAGTTTCACGTCCGTACGGGCCCCCCGTCTTCGTGTGGGCAGGCCCATACGAAATGGCGTTTCGAGCGCTTCAAAAGTCGAAAAAAAGTTGTATAGTGGCCTTTTTTCAGCCGTGGTCGGCACGCTCTCAGGTGTTTCGTGTGTGGTTGCGATACACCCACTGATACACTCTATTCCACAGCCGTGAGTTCACCAATCCTTTTGACCGGTTCTTGCTTTGTGGCGAGATGAATTTCTTCATCCACGACCACAGCCAATCTAGCTGCTGGGTGCCAAAGATAATCTGAGTCTGCTTCGAGTTGACCATTGGCCCTCTTAGTCCATTGACTCTTCACATGCTTGACGTGTTTCACACCCAAGCGCTTCGAAGGGTACTTGGCAGCAGCGGCCGACCATGCAAGTGCTCCATCTGCACACAACAATCAAAGAACCTGCTCGAACATTCCGAAGCAAGCCTGAGGTCACTATCTCAGCACATAAAAATGTCTTTTACTTTTACTCCGAGAATCGGGTCCTCCCGCGAACCAGCGGCCCGAGATGGTGTCTGCGGCGCGCTCTTGTCTGACATCCGGCTGCCAAACTCAAAAAAACAACGCCCGACGAACACGTGACTCGACGAAACCACGAACCGACGAAAACACGAAACGACCCAAACACGAACCGACGTCATTTGCCCCCCCCCACCCCCCCTGAATGATTGTTGGAACCCTGTCTGCTTCAAAAACGTGCAAATTCACGGGGGCCCGTACGGACGTGACACCATAAACAAAGTGTGAATTCTGAGATGCTCCTCCACCCGGGTCTTCTGCCGCTGCTGCACTGGATCCTTCTGCACGAAGCTAGGCGCTTCCCAAAGCAGCCGAATTCGGTCAGGGTCCTGGGCCGGACGGACGTGTCGGGAAGACACTTCGGGACGATCCTGGCGACATTTCTCCAGGAAGGAAGCCTTTCTGACTCCTATAATAATGGAGACTCTGGAGGTACATAACCCCCCCAGGTGAACTGAGAAACCTCTTCACATGGGGTGGTTCATTTAATCAACACGTCTATGAAGGAATGGAGCGCAGCAGGTTACGCACATAGCTGCTTGTTCGATCTGGGGTCGCACCGTGCGGCTAGGGGGGCCTGGTCTTGGGTGAAACTTCTCCAGAAGTTCATGAGTGACCTGTGTTCCTGGGCGCTGGATGTTGAAAGTCCCCTCGTGTCTGGGTCCCACATCTCTTTGCCGAAAAACATCTCTTTGATCCTCGTTTCATGAGCTCAACAAATCACCCGGAGAGCTGGATTGAATCGCTTCATCCTACCAAAAGCTTCCCTTCATTGCTGCCGATTCAGAATGGAAAAACAATTTTCCATGAGCTCTATATAGAAATACTTCTTTTTGGACCTCGTTTTCGTCCACATTCAGATGCTTCACACGGCCCCAAGGGTGACGCCGCGGTGAAGCGGTGGAACAGTGAGGATCGACCCTCCTGGTCCGCGGTGAAGGTCTGCCCCGGCCGCCATCCTCTCGACCGGTGAAGTCGAGACCGGTAGACCTTCATCAGCAGAGACCGGTGTCTTCTTTTGGGGTGACTGAGGGGTGAAAGACATCGTACTTCGTTTTTCGAAGACGGAAATGGATCTGATGTTTGGACTTGTGGGAGATCAGGGAGAACAAATTACTCAGCACGCTTTAGCACCTTTGCCTTTCTGAGGAGAGGCCCGGATAGGAGTGGAAACCCATATACCGTATATACCTCAAAGCTGTAACAATGCACTCAGATGCGTGATGTCCTACACCAACCCAGAACATCCTGGAACACAGAAAACGCGTGGGATTTGGTCCAATTTCAACCACTCGCTCTCGCGCTCTCTCTCTCTCTCTCCTTTTCTCTCCCAACGTGCTTGCTGGTCCTGCTGCCACTACTACTACTACTATCCAACCAAGTAAATACTTGTACTACCAACACCATTCCATGGTCCCACACGGTTTCAGCGGCAGAACCAGTGGCCAGATCCTTCCCCAGTCCCCAGTCCCCACGGCTCCGCATCGCCGCGGCTCGGCTCCTGTCTCCACGAACTCCGGCGCCTCACGCGAGCGGCGGACGCAGCGGACCACGGACCCGTCTGGACTGAACAGTGGCAACCGTGATGGCCCGCGAAGCGGCGAAGCTCCATGTTTCTCCCGGAGAAAGCGGCCTTTTCCCAGATCGTGGCACTTACATTGACCACTTTTCAACCACCCTGCCATCCAATTCCACATGATGTGTTCGTCAGAGTGTATTTTAGGGAGTGCACCTGCCTGAAACATGCTCGGTCGCCCTCTGGCACCTTTCTTTCATGGTTGCGAAAAAAGAACGCTGCCAAAAGCAGCCTGTCGAGGAGTTGGTGGCTTGTCCGAAATCGGACCCAACGAACACCGACCTCATCTTGAGGCTGAAACCATCACATTGACATAGAGAACGTGTTATTTGTAGAGACAAGCCAACTTCTGCGGTGTTTGCTTTTTTAGTCGTTCATCTGTAATCTTGTGGGACACCTGCACTCGTCGAGACCTTTCTTCTGTGCCCTCTTCGCGTGGCCCGGAATCATGGTGTATTTATTCGATAGCCTTTTTTATACGCAGCATAGTCCGTAGGTACTTCCAAATAGAAAATGCGATATCATTAAACTATGTAGATATCCCAGAACAAACCGTTGGAAAAGGAAACTGAGCCCATCAAATACTGATAAAGTTGGAGTTGGCACAAGGCTTGCTGACAGGCATACACATCCGCTACAGGCATACACATCCGCAATAATTTGACTTTGAAGCAAGGGCTTCGTATATTTACCACACACAGACCGCTCTGTCGCCTCTGTTAGCAGAAAAAAGACCGGGTCATTGTTCCCGGACCGGGCCATCGTGACGAGTACGTGGAAAAGTGGGTTGCAACTCACTGCTTTGGCCATTCAAGGTGTCCAAATTGAAGGCTGGCAAGCTGCAATGTTGGCAGTTTGGAACCTGGCGCCGGGTCCCTGGGCCTATGTTGCCCACAGAGTTGATAGATGTTCAGAAGGGTGCCGGAGACGCCAAAGGCTTAGCCATAAGAAAGGCACGTAGCGCCACAGGCGACGTGACCTTTGTTTCCCAATCTGCAAGGCCAAGCGAGTGATCCTGCAATTTCTGCCGCCGTTTCTACGAGCTTGGAGGGCCGGTGGCCAGATTCCCCTGGATGCCCGGCATGCAAAGTGCTTTATTACTTGGTCCAAGCCAAAGAAGCTTCGGGATGTACTTTCTTCTTCCTCTTACCTACATGATTGGCTAGCTGGTAAGTCTGTGCCACGTTGTGTCTGTAACCAGTTGCTTGAAGCAGACCCTACTTGGCCGACAGTTACAATTGACGGACAGGAGCACGTGGCAGCCTTGGCTTGCACAGCTCCTTGGCCTGAACATTTACAGTCTTTTGCCAAGTGGCCTGCCACGCTCTCTTTACCACCTCGTTGGCATGATATTGCGGCATGTGTAAGAGATTGTTTTCGGTCTTTCAGGCGGCGTTGCAAACTGAAACATGGCGACGCTGCCACTGAAGACATGATTGTTGCATGTACTGCTGAATTGTGGTCTCTAGCCCAATCGTCTTTGCGCGATCAAGATGAATTCCCAATTTCGTGGGAACAAATCACCGCAGCAAAGTTGTGGCCTAGGGACTTATTTGTTTCTGTTTTTGACCACAATTTGTCTTGCCTTGGTTTGCTGTGTCCGAAGCTGGCGAAGTCTCCAATCCAAGGGCGTGCTTGGCAGGCGCGACGACCCTGGATGGAAGTATTGTTCCTTTGATAGTATTGGTAGAGTTTTCGCGCATTTTGCGCAAACTAATTACATTATATTACATTGCTATTGACGGCCACTTGGGGCTGGAACTCAAAGGCGTCCCCCGTCCGGAGATGCTCTGAGTTCCGCTTTCCTCCGCCAAATGGCAAGGTATGGCGCCGAGCAACCTTGATAATTGCGTCTCTTTTCCTGATTCACGTTGTAAGTTGGTTCATTTTCGTGCCAATTTCCTGGCGCTTGATGTTTCTTACCGGGATGACCTCCGGACTTTTGTGGCGTGGAATTCTACGTCTGGTTTGAATGAAACTGTGTTAATAGATTGGTGCTGGAAACATTTCTTGCGACGGTTCCAACATGGGACTATGGTGCTTGAGGAAGCTGAACCTTGCAATTTTGTCGGCCTAAATTGTGTCTGGAATGGGAGCCAGCTTGCTTTCGCGCCGCAAATACCATACATGTTTGCAGGGTTTTGCTACCGCCTTGTGGATAGTTTTCCGCTTATGCCTTGGTGTTCTTGGATTCCTCCCCAGCAGCGAATCAATGCTGTTCGGGGATTGATGTGTAGAGTTTTTTAACTCTCATCCAACCAAACCATGCGTATCCTAAGTTTGAAGGAAGCTTTGTTGATGCTTGTAGTCAATGCGGGGTACCCTTTTGGATTTGTGCGCAAGCACTGTGTAAATTGGGCCTCCTCTTGGACCCCGAAGGGGTATTCCACCGCTCCCGATTTTCTTGTTAGTGATGTAAAGTTGTGCGTTGATTGGCTTGAGCAATTCTGCATCAGGCATGGGCTGCTTGCTCTCTGCCTAAAAAGTTGTGGCACGACTGTTAGGGGACGCAATGCAAGGGATATGTCCCTGCTTGCAATAATTTTATGTTTATGTCTATCATTTGCGGTACCATAAGTTGTTTGCGCCTTCTTGTCGAAGGATCTGTAGCACTGAGGTCCGTCTGAAGCCGGTGTACCTTGAACTGAAGACTTGCTTGTCACATCAATTTTTACGTTTGTCGGGCAAGTGCCTTCCTGAGCTTGCTTGGGACGTTCATGTGTTGCGATGGCTTGGCAGCACGGGAGAATTCACTCTCCATTCTGTTTTTCGTTTTGCATCCGTTTGCATTTTTCATGTTTATCCCTAAGCTCCTCGAGGATGTCAGAGTCCAGGCTGAGACTGCATCGTACTGAGAGGGCGATGCAGTGGGGACGTGTTACACGAAATACCTGGTCTGATCCATTGCTGTGATCGATACACTCAACCGATGTATTGACAGATTTAGGCTTCGCCCGAAAGAAAAGCAGCTCTGTAGCCCCACAGATGCACACCACTCCTATGGTCCTATAATATCTCTATATATCTCTTACTCACGAAAGCATGATTGCATGATGCACCTTTCACACCTCCCCCCAAGCCAGCCACCGAGAGCTTTGCCCCGTTTGATGAACCATGATGCACCAACCATCACGGCGGTTGCCCCACCGAGCTTCCCAAAACAACATCCGCCTGGAGGGGTTTGCCTGCAAGGCTCAAAGGCTTCGCTAACTGTGCCACTTGCACAGGACTTGGAGGTTTCAAGCTGTTGAAGCTCTCCTGGCAGAGCCGAAGCCAGCGATCGCAGGCGGTAAAAGCACCGATGGTGGACCATGGAGGGAGAGCATCTCTGGGGGCTGCAAATCCGAACTGCGCAAAAACTGGCAGCCTCAAAAAGAAGAAACATGTTATGTTATAATACTCATGGTTACATGAGTTGGAAGGGTGGTGTTTGGGGGGAAGTGTTTCATACAAGCGGCAGAATGCTGTAGTACGAGGTCTCATCACTGCGAACGCCACTCCAAGACACTGAATGAAGGCTTAGATCGGGTCCAGGCGTGAGACGCAAAACGTGCGGCAGGAACATGCTAAGGGGCCAGGTCTCCACCGGCTTTCTATTGGATTTCTGGCTGCCCGATCTTGCACGTGAATCCTACCTTGAAAATCATTGTGGTTTGCCTCATCCTCATCCCTCCAAAACCTAAAGCTTTTTCACACTCTTCTGGTCAGGAGCTCACCACTTCCACCCATGGTCAGGCTTAGGCTTTTACCCCACCCCACCCCATCCACACCACTTCCGCTCGGCAGAGCTCGGCCTGACAGGACCGTGCCCCGGCGCTTCCGTCCTTGGAGTCCTTGGAACGGAAAAGGCTCCACAAAGTCATCCCACGGGAGCCGCGTCCGCCTGACCGCCGCGCCGCTCCGCGGTCCGGACACGTAAAGGGCGGACACCGGGTTGCAGGACACGTCCGGCGTTGGAGCGATGAAGCGGGGGGAGAAGAGAGGGAGGGAGCTGTAGAACGACCATATAAAAATAACTTGGCCTCCTCTGTGAACTGGAACGAAAGAGTTGTAAAACTGCAAATTTATGACCAACACCTGCACAGCGATCACGGAGCGGTGTTTTCCACTTTTGTTTTGGTCCGACGGGACCTCGGCATCTCCCGAAAAATCTTCCACCTGGCCCCAAAAGGATCCAAACAATGTCTGAAAACATCTTTAATCACCGTTAATTACACTATACTGCCTGAAATCATGCCATCGGCCCCGGTTTGACTCCACCTTTTTCCAATCCTCATACCAAACAGCTGGTGCCATCTGGAGGTCCACGTCACCACAGTAGAAAAATTCAGGGAGTGCACAGGGAGAAATGATGTTCAGAGGCGTCTGGAGCCAATTTTGGTGGCGCCATCAAGGACGAACTCGTTTCTTCTAGCGTTGAACAGCATCGAAGTCATGTCTTCTTGGGAGAGTTTTGAGGGTTCCCAAAGTTGGCTTCTGAGGAAAAACGCACCTCAAGCTGTATTTTGGAGTGATGGCTCACAGCTGGTGTAGGAGTGTCCATTCTCAGGCATCTGCAGCAACTCTCTTGGACTCTGTGCCTGCCTTAGGCGATGCCGCAGCACCTTTTGGGAAGCGATCAGCCACGCGCGAACAACCCCGAAAGAAATGTAAGAAGTCACAAGAGGATAGCAACACGATGTGTTCTTGGTTCTCTTCGATCTCTGAAGTGTAGAGTGTAGATTATGTAGACTTCGATCTGTGAAGAATGTGAACATGCGGAAGATCTGAGAAAGTACACTTGTTACATCTTCTTACTCACTTGTGTTCTTGATTAGACTTAGGCTCTTGCCACTCAAACACACCAAAGGCTCCACCAGTTGAGTGGCAGCTGGATCCAGATGAAAGCCACGAATGGCAGTGCAACGTGCAGTTGCAGTCCGAACGACACGTCAAACGGGTTGCTCGAGGCTCGAGGCTATAGGTCTCCAAAATGGGTCAAAGCTTCTAGAATCGTCTGCAAGAGGCGCTTTGATCTGATTTTTGAGAGTTCGGTATATAGTCTCTTGTTCTCCGGAACATGTGAGGTTACAAAGCTGATTGATTCCTGCACCAAGGTGCAGGGCCAGGGACTGCAGTCGAAGAATTGTTTGCCAGCGCTTGGGCATAAGGAAGGTAGCCCGACGACAGCCGCAACAAGGACAAGAAGAAAAGCCCTGACAAAGACCGGGATCATATGCGATCATGACAAAAACAGCATCAGCAGCAAGGTTCTTTAAATACAACAAGAACACCACACCCCCACGACCAATTTCACGAGTTCACTTACCTCCACCGTCCTCCACCCCTCCACTCGTCGCACCGGTCGATTTCCGTGTCGGAGACCGGTTCTTTCCTCTTCCCACGGCGCCGCGGCTTCTTCGCACCGCTCCGCTCGAGCAGTGCTCCACGGCTCCACGCACATGGTCTGGGTTTTTGCACTGTCAGCGTTCGTTGGACACCACACATCTCGGCCCGGTCATGCTTGGTCATGGCTTTGCCAAAATCAGGGACCCTTCATGTGGTGGAAGACGCCCATGAAGGAGAAGTGGGAGAAGTGGAGTCGGGGCTTTTTCGTTCCAAGGCTCCGCTGTGTTGCTGTGTAAACCTCGAGAGCTGAGAGTCTGAATACCGTCTAGTGCTCTCCGAACCCAGCGGGGGGTCCGAGGTGGGCCATCATGGGCCATCCCATCCCCCAGTGGCTTCCTCTCTTCTTTGAACGCCTCTTCTTTGACAATCTCTTCAGCCGCAAGAAACCCGCACACAAGTCCAACAAGGAAACATCCCGCGGTGGCTTCAAACCTCCCTGGGGCTAGCAATTCATAAATCATGCAGCATCCATCGCGTCGCTGGTTGAGTGCAGTGCCAGGGCTTTGCCATTCTCTTGCTGTATCTCTGCCATTGCCGGCCTCATGCCAGCACGCCGCAGGCACGAATTGAGTGGGCAAACTCCCCCAATTCTGGTCTGCCGTCGGATGTCAAGCCTTCGGCAGCAGGGCTTGGGGAGCCTTCAAAAGACCCACAATCAGGAGTCGGTTTGCAACCAAAGGAGCCTCTGAATTGCTTGGGAACATGAAAAAACATGAAAAAACATGTTAGTTCCCATCCCTGGCGTGAACAGGGGCAACGGGGATCAGTTTCTGGCAGAGTCAGAATGGTCCTTGGGTTGCGCATGGAGAACTTCTAAGCAGTATAAGCTTCTCTCTTGCGTTCCGTCTGCGCTTTCAGTCTGCAAAAACTGCAGTCACTGAGTGTTCAACCGATTGAAGAAACATGGCCTCTGATTCAAGACTCATGCCATGCGATCCAAAGGACAAGTATATTCATGTAAACCAAGCTGAAAGAAATTGACGGAATCTATAAGTGGATCGGTTGCTCTAATGGTTTCAGAGCAAGTTTTCCACTAAAAAGCAGAAAGCAATGTTATACGGGTGTGTGATGTGTTTTTCACGCCTACGAAAAACGCAACTAATCTTCACTCTTGACCTGTGGTAATGGCAACGGTCATGCTAATAGTAATGCTAATGCGAGTGGTAGTGGTAGAGGTAATGCTAAATCAAGCAGCCACAGGTCACAAAGTGAAAGGCATCAAGCTCCCAGGTCAAGGGAGAATGGCATTACCATTAGCATTACCATTGCCATGCGCATATGCCTACGACCATGACCATGATCAAGCTCCCACAGGTCAAGGAATGGCAACAAGCTCCACATGGCAATTCAACAGTCCGAAAACACCTTTGGGCCCTAGCTACAAAACAGTCCGAAAACACACACACAAAGCTACAAAGTCGCGTTATGTAAAGAAATCCTTCTTTGGATAGGTCCGACGTGGTCCGATCTAGTCTCACCGAACAGATTGAAATGCCTTGCAACAGCCAAGTCGGTCCACAGCTTGGATGCGTTTCATGCCTGTTGGAATGAGTACCCTTCATTCATTCAAAGACTAATTGTTTGCAACACCAGCCCTTCAAAACCGATTTCAGCGACTGCGCGAAAGAATCTGATGATCTTCCAAACGAACATCTTCTCAGTGAAACCGATTTCCCGGGACACCGCTCGATGACAACCGGAGCTTCTAGAAATCTACTGACATGAAATCCAGGTCGGGGGACCCACATTTGAGAGAAGACGTCATCTTCATCGAATGAGCAGAAAGAAGCAGAAGAGGCATATCTCAGAAATACTAGGCCAACATAGCGAAACTTCCACCTTCCAAACCGACCAGGGCGATACTCACTTCAACCTTCAAGATCCTTTTGTTGGACTTAGTCTTATAGGTATAGGTGGCCTCTTGCCTATGTTGACTTTCAGATTGAACGCAGGAGAATATCACAAATCAACCCCTGCAACTGCGCGTTGCAAGGCACCCGGGGATGTACCGTTCCGTCTGCTCGCCGGGTTAGGTCCGGATCAGTGTCGAGGTGCCCAGATTCTCCTGAACGTCGCAGCTCTCGAAGAAAAACCCCCCGAATTGCGGGGAAGTCGTGGGTTGATTCGCAGGAAGAGACGTGGCGGGAAGACGCCCGCATCGCGGCGCGTTTTTCGACGTTTTTCGTGCGGTCCTTCGACCAGTCACGGCCAGTCAAAGGACCGGTCACGACTGTCTTCCCTCTGATTTAAGCGACCAATAGCGATAGTAGAAGGCTGATCACACCAACTCCAGTGGTGTTGGGAGTTTTCTGCCGCCAAACCCCCTAAGGGAGGCGTCTAACGAGGCGAGAAGAAGAAGAAGAAGAAAAAGAAAAAGAAGAAGAAAACGTGCTCTGATCCCAGATACGTCACAGGATACGTTCAGCTGCGACATGTTCTTGAAGATTTGTAAGGAACATGGCATACCTGGCATACCCCTTCTTTGTCTCAGCAGCCAAACAAGCTGTTCAATGCTTTTCAGACACTGGCAGATTCCTTTTCGCACGCAACACATTCTTCGCGTGTCACACATGTGCCTGGGACTCCGATGTTACCACTGCTTGGACGCGTCGATGAAGGATGACATCTGGAAGCGTCGAGAGATGGCTGGGGTGAGCTCTGGTGGGATGGGCCGAGATTGGCTGGGATTGGTGGTTGAACATATCTTGCTATGATCATCAAGCTATGATTGCTATGATCAACCACCAACATATGATCATATGATTGATTGGTGGTTTGCTATGATGATCATATGATCTAGTCTGGAATCTAGACCCTCCCAACTGCTTGACCGGTTACAAAAAGGATACAGGCAGGCACCTGTTTCTTGAGGTATCGCTTCCACTAAACCAGGTCAACCTACTGGCGGATCCAGAGGGTCCCCATCTGCTAAAACCTTCACCAGCTTTGGCTTTCACCATCTGACCATCTGCTGTGCTCTGAGCTCCGTGCCATGCCCATCAGCCCGATGTACCAGTCATCCATCTTCTTCACCTCACGCGAGCATCAGCGCGTCAGCCAGAAGACGACTTCCAGGGCCCCGAACACACAGGTGGCATGTGTCAAACCAGGTGGGGACAATCAGGTGGGGACAATCAGGTGGCATCTACCCACCAGGTGGCAGCATACCATGTCCTTTTTCCAGTGCCGAACACACAGAGCATCGCCCCCCTGGGAGCCCCCAAGGACCGAAGGAATGGAACGTGGCACGCGGAATCGAAAGGACAGAACCCGAAGAAGCGAAGCTTCAAGGGATGGTTCTGTCGTTTTTCAAGGGATGCTCCATGCTCCATACAAAATCATACAAATCAGTACCTTTCATCGCCACGCACCTTGAAGACCATTGGGATCGTGTTTTTTGGGGACACTGAGTTTCTGTGCAATGTGTCTTCCTGCACCAAAACAAGGTGAGCCCGCGGACCCAAAAGCAAAAAGAAGCGCACAACCCAAGCATCGGAGATGCTTTTGGGAAAAATAGAGATCCTTTTCTTTAGGGACCGTCCATTACGGGCCCGTCTACTGTGAGCAGCGAAACGCTCGCGCCGTCGCACGCGCCGTCGCAGTGGCTTCCTTCGTCGTGACCAGACGCCGGGAAAAACAGGTCTTCGGGATGGCTTCTCTTCGGCGAAGCGAGCCCTGTTTTTCCCATGTTTGATTCTATGATGACCGTAGCGCTGACTTTCTTTTCACAGTCATGTTCATGACATGTCCTCATGACATCTGCCGCCCTCCAAACATGATGACAGTGAGTCGCTCCCCTAAAATCATCGTTCCATGTGGGATCTTCTCTTTCATTTCTTTTCTCCAAAAAAATCACCGAACTTCTCCATCCTCAGTCTTCTCCATCCGTTCGACACTCCCTCTCACCCCGACCTGCGAGACATGCAGCATCTGAATGAAGGTCAAGACGTACCTCACACGACGGCCCACACACACGACGGTTGTGGACCGCTGGATACCGAAGCGCTCCCCGAATTGCGCGCCCCTTGACACACCGGTATGGTGTTGGGTATGGTGGGGGTGAAAAGTAACAAAGGTTTGGGGATGTGTCATGTACATAGGTCAATAGGTGTGACTCATGGGTGGTGACATACACACATGAATTAAGTACGTATAACGAATTAAAGGCCACAACAGGAAGGAAGTTAAGACTTGACCTAACTGTGCACACACTGTGCAAGACATATGACAGAGCAGCAACAAAATTTGCATTCAAACTAGAGTTCATTCGGTGAATGGCAATCACTGTGCGTATGGATCGGGAATATGGTCATATGTTTTCTTCTTTAGTTTCTGGCCACAGTTTCCATTTCAGCTTGTATGTCTCCTGCCAGTGCATTTCTGGTGTATTTTCAATCTGCATAGAACGGCGGATTTTGAGAAACGTCTATATAATTGGCAGTCAAGCAAGGCTGTAACTGTCTCCTTGGCTTTGGGGCTGATTGGGTGGTAAGGGAGTCCACCGCATATATGGCGTTTGAATCCTAGTTGTTCCAAACTGTTGGCATCTTGCTTTTGGTATTTGGGGATCAATGAGACTTGGGCAAATGCTTCGATGTGACGCAAAATACGTCGCAAGCATTCGACTCGAAACTTGGATAGATCGTTTGATGTCCTGGTAGGACCTGAATTCTTGGGTCCGATGGGCTGAGTGCTTCAAGTCTGTCCGTCTTGTCTGGGGATGTCTGGGGAAATACGTAACAAGTTCTGTCCAGGTCATACCAGGGTCGACGGTCAATTGGTGGCCACGGAAGCTGCTTTAGGTAGTGATGAACCGCACATGATATACGATGTCCCCGAATGCATGCTTTGTAAACAAGTGGGTGTACCTCATCTCAACATCGTGCAATGTGACGGTTGCCATGCAGTAAGACGTTGAGTAAAGGAACCATAAGGTATGGAAGCACCTAGTTCTTCCGGGTTTTTGCAGTTCATCACGCTTGGTGACTGTAGCTTTATTAAGAGCAATCAGATATGCCCAGCTCGTGTTAACCTTGTGTGATTCGGTTTGTCGAGTTGATTCGACGGATGCTACCACTTGGTCAAAATGTGCATGATCTTGTAGTCAGCTTTGTCTGCTAGATGATTACCCTGTATCTCGAGCAAACTCTATCAAATCTTGATAGGTTCTTGCCTCTTGGAGTGTACGATGTGATTGAACTTTATGAAGAATAAATCAGAATAAAGGTATCTGGACGCCAGGCTTTCATGTTGAGCAAATCTGAATGCGCAAGCGTCAACCATCGAACAACATGGCCGACGGACGCCGGATGCCGGACGAGCCGATGAGAGACGCGTCTCTTGGGCGTCTCTTGGGTATTGCGGTGATTCTGGTAGCTGGAATGGGTGGTTCTCGTATTTGGGTGTTGTGTCACATGTGACTGGCCGGACAAACAAACCTTTGGAAGAGAAGTGCATTGGGTCCCTGCAGGGTTGAACCATATTCTTGAGAACTGTTGCCTGGTGTACAGGCAAAAGGGTAGGTCATGTGACTAGCCTGAGGACGTTCCCGAACTCAAAAGCTAGGTAGCCTGCTCACATCTCACCAGCATATACCAGCTTCCCTGAGTGTCACCAGCCATCTCACCATCTCATCAGCCAACGTCGTGCACACGTCGGCGAAAACACTTCCAGACCGTTCGCTCCGTAACCGGACCGCGGAAAACCACCACCCCCCCGCCTGAGCATCATCTTCAAGTTGTCATACACCGCGGCGTCTGCCTTCTTCATCGCCTCGCGTCGGACGCTTCCGACGGGCAAGACACGACACGTCCGTCCTCGCCGGACCGGACGCCGGACCGGAGAAGACCGGAGCGGACGACTACGGAGCGTTTTTCCATGGAGGAAGCACCCTGGTCCACAGTTGGTCACCTGGTCACATTGGAGATTTCTGCCAGTGAAATCCAGTGTTTTCGCCCCCAGGAGCGAAGCTTTTTCATCTTCTGTCGGATCAAGTCCGCTTCATCCTCAGTTAGCCAGAATTGGCCAATTGTGCATTCATCTGCACGAGCCAGGGATGGCGACAACAACAGCGCCTTTCTCTTTGGCATAGGTCTGTGGGGATGGCCCCCGCCCCCAGCACTGCTCTGTTGACACGCAAACTGCTGAAGATACCTATCAAAAATATGTGTTCTGTCCATTTCTGTCTCATGTCGACTCCCTGCAAGGAGGTTTGCCCTGAGCAGAAATTGCAGCCGAAACAGGCAAACGACTGGGCTGAGCTCAGGCTTTCAGGTGCTGCTTTTCGAAGTCTTCCAACAAAAACGCAAAAATGCTTAACAACCACTTCGCCACTGTTTATGAGCCCTGGCAAGAAGCTTCCCCTCCTCTTGATCCTTTTTCCTGAACGACGGCTCCGAGTACTGGCGATGCGCATCGCCCGCCACGCCCAATTTGGCGCCTCGTTGTCCGTCTTCGGATCCTCTGCCGTCCGACGGATGAAGCACATCAAATCAAGAAGATCCACCATATAGCGACACTCATAGCGATGGCCTCCTACCTAATAGGAATGGCCTCCAACCTGATATCGATGGCCTCTAACGAAATAGGAATGGCCTCCAACCTGATGCCGTAGAAAAACCACGGCAAAGGTAAGCCTCTTCCACACTGCAACATGGGTGGATCGTGTTTTGTGAAGCAATTGGCAAACCACATGATTCTTGGACCGCGTGTCGGCGTCAAGTTGTTCGGAAAAATGGAACATTCGGCCAGTCCTGCTGCTTCTGGCGGATGCGGGAGATCTGCACAAGGTGTCCAAGGACAGCAACACTCTCTAGTTGCTGGGATGGGTCAACCACTCACTGTCACTACCCTCCAGTTGAACACAGATTGAAAGAAACTAGTAACTAGTCAGTGCTGATGTTCTTCATGTCTCCTTTCTTCAAACTAGCCCAAGGGCAGGGCAGGGCAGGGGCACAAGGAACCTTGGGATTCCCAGGTCCGGCTGGTCATGAGGCCGTGAAGAAACGGACCGGGGGGGATCTCATCGGTGAAAACGCTGCGAACGATCCATTAAACGACCCGGTCAGACGCTTTGGGGGAATGGTTGAGACATATGTGCTATTCTTGTATTCTTGTCACCCTACATCAGTCCTTTCTGTTTCAGCTTGCGCTCGGTCTTGAACCCTCCGCGACGTCCGTGGAGGAGTCAGGTGTCACCATGGTCACCATTTTTCGGAAGGAACAACGAACCGTTCGTGTCACGGAACGTTTTCTTAATCTTTCTGGGGATTTTCTAATTTCTAGAGTTCCACGATTTCGAGCAGGAAAAATGCAACATGCTGCGACTACCTGCTGAAGAAGATTGGACCTATGTACTGACCAAAATAACAAAACACATAAAAACAAAAACACATCTTTGACTCCAGTTCCCTGCTCTCCGCCTCTCAGGTCTGGTGAATCTGGAGAAAGACCACCCACTACTTTGTCAGCTTTGGGGGAATTGTTGAGACATGTTGACATGTGCTGTTCTTGTCACACTACGTCGGTCCTTTCTATTCAAGACGCTTCGTGTCGACAGCCGCCACCACCGCGCGCGAACATCCGAAGTTAGTGAAATGGAGCTTCACGGGGTGATGCTGTAATAAAGGAGGTTTGTGATTCCTAAGTCAGAAGTGAAGGAGGGTCAGATGCGAAAAGAAAGAGGGAGCAGAACCAGGATTTTAAGTGAGCTTCTGCGAACTATTTTGGCTCCAAGTGAAGGACAAGTGCAGCTATCTCGGCGCCAGGTTGGCTGTCCCACGGCTGCGTTGGAGCCATCTTGGGGCCAACTTCGTCAGCTTGGGTGAGACAACGTCGGCATTGAAGCTATCTGTCAGATTCTGTTCGGCCCTCCCCCACCAGCACCAGGACTTTAAGTGAGCTTCTGCGAACTATTTTGGCTCCAAATGGGGGACAAGTGCAGCCATCTAGGCGCCAGGTTGGCTGTCTTACGGCTGCGTTGGAGCCATCTTGGGGCCAACTTCGTCTACCTTGGGGCCCATAATGGTGATACAACTTCGGCATTGCCAAAAGCCATCCAAAAATACACCTCCAAAACGCTGTCCCCAGTGGCCCTGCAGCCGAGCAAGAATCAACGCAGCAACCACCCCAAGACACAAAAACTCCTCCAAAACGCTCTCCCCAGTGGCCCTGCAGCTCAACCATAGCCACGCACGCGCAAAGAAAAGGCCCCCCCTAGCAGAGCTGTATGCATAGGATGTTTTTGCTAAAATGCAGAGCTCGACGGCAATGGCACGCCCTGCACCGACAAGCGGTGTGGGCGGATTTCAGCTTGCAAGCCGGTCTAGTGTCCTCCGCGACGTCCGTGACGTCCGCAGTAAAGAGAACGTGACGTCCGTGGAGGAGTCAGGTGTCAGCATGTCACCTTTTTCGGAATGAACAACGAACCGTTCGTGTCACGGAATATTTAACTGCGCCATCCTCATCTAGGGATTCTTAATTTATAAGTTTTGTAGGGTTCAGCGATTTCGAGCAGGAAAGCCGTAACATGCTGTAACTACCCGCTGAAGAAGATTGGACCCATGTACTGACAAAGAAAACAACAAAACACATAAAGACAAATACACATCATTTGACTCCATGGTCCATAACCCATAAATACTCTCCAGACTCTCAGGTCTGTTAAATCTGGAGAAAGACAACCAACTACTCTAATGATCATTGCACCTCACATGTCTACCGCCTCCCGCACGCAGAGCGAGAAGTTCAGGACATGGGAGAAGGTAATGAACCTGCACATGTCCATGGTCCATGCATCGCAATCTGAAAAAGACATGTTGATGTCTTCAACAGGTAAGTTCAGGGCAGCTGGACTGGAATGTGCGAACCAGGATACTTCATCTTTCCGTATACGAATATCTCTACCAACGAGTTGTGACGCGCTTCAGTGTTCCTTCGCAAAGACCAGGGCATGTAAGTACATATATGATCAAATAGGACATATTGTGTATCACATGACTAACACTTCAAGCCTCCAGACCACATCTTCTAAGTCGACTTCACTTCTGTACACCTTCAAGCTATTTCCCCACGTCGTACTCTTAACCTTCCCGTCCAGCTTTCAGGACCTCGTCCCGCAACCATCGCGCACACATCGCGCACCGGCGGGGCGCCGTTCGGCCAAGCGAGGCGAGCGACTCGACTCGACTCCGAACGGGCAGGAGATGGAGGGGTGGAGCGTCTCCCCAGATGCGACCGACCCGAACCTACGGAGGGGAGCTGGACCCGACTCCTCTGGAGGGGTCCGAGGGACCAACCACTTGGGTTTTTCGGAGCGTCGTCGGTCGGTTGGAGCCATCGATGTGGAGCCGAAACCACGCCTGAGATTTCGGCGATGCCACTCGATGGGCGTGTAGTTCTGGAATCTGGCAGCTTGGCGGCTTGGCTGGCCGCTTGGCTGGGGGGTCCAACTGTTTAGAGGGAGCCTTGGAAGGAGATCTCTGAGATATGTGTTCTTTTTGATGAAGAGATCCCTGGGAGAACATGGGAGAACCTGGTAGGTCGGGAAACCTTCAGAACCATGAACCACCTGAGGTGGATGTGGCCGCTGACCGTTTGGTTGTCGTTTGCTAACTTCCCAATCCGCTGGAGCACCTGAAAGTCAACGAAAAGGTGATGAGCTGAATCTGACGTTTGGATGGAAACTGCGCTGCCGAGAAAAGACTGGCTGCCCCATCTGAATCCTCACTGAATCCTATCAGAACTGAATCCCGACTCCCAATCCACTACTATCAGATGCTCCAAAATGACCACCAGAGGCACATCGGCATGGGGCACAAGAGCTCTGGAACCACACACCGCCGTGGACCCAAACCTGGTGGTCATCCGACTGGTCATCCGCTACCTGGGACCTATTAGATGCCAGGTTTAAGTCATAATGCAATCAATTTCTGCGACCATGCTGCATTCATCTCAACTCAACCGCATCCCAATGCACGACTGACTATACATACATTCCTCTCTTGTAACCCAAACGGAGGTGACCCCCCTAGTAAGAAACAAGGTGGCTCGGTCGACGAACCTCCACTCTCCACTCTCTGGCCCAGCAACGACCGGATCCACCCACCAAGGGACTCGCACGCCGGTCCCTACACGTTGGTCGTTACATGTTGCAACCACTGCTCACTGCTCACCTCGCACCACATGTTCGTAGGTCGGTGTTCGTGTTCGCAAGCCATGCCAGGAAGCACTTGAGAATGCCGACCTTCAAGAGCCAGTAGATGTGATCCTCTCAGGCCGTCTGAGCGGGTGCCGAGTCCGACTCTCGCGTCCGGCCCAGGCCAGGCGGAGGCCAGACTTTCAAAAGGGCCAGGCCAGGCCGCGTTTCAGGGGCGAGGTCCGGCCTGGTACTGGTGCTTGTGACTCACGCCAGTGAAGCCGTTCATGAGTGCTTCGTCACGGGTCACGGCACTCACCGAGGACCAGTCGACGTCGTCGACCCGTCGTCGACCCGTCGGAAGAACTCCGGAAAGCACCGAGAAACGGAGTCCCGGACGCGACTCGACTGGACTGCCATAGGACTGCCCGATCAGTTGGGGGTTTTCAGGGGGGTCAATCTATAGGCCTATAGATTCCATCATGATCATCATGTAGACTCTTGAGGACCATAAATCCCCCCAGATGAACAGGATGTCCAATTCAAAAGGGTCGGTGATAATGGACATCAAGAGTCTACAGTCTACATGAAGTGCATGGGAGTGGGCGGTCTACCGCCCGGGTCACGGGTCCTTGACCGTCTGTCCGACGTAACCGTAGCGGTGTCAAACGGTGGTGGCCCCGCGGCGTACGGTTTTCAGCCGTCGACCGTCCCCGTGGAGTTCGGTGGTCCGGAAGTCTTCATCAAAGGACGCATCGTTCATGTCTTCCACAGACGAGTCTGTGCGTAGACTCGTGTTGTGCGATCACAGCTTAGTCGTAGGGAATGAGGGAACGTTTCACCACCCCTAATACTATAGGCCCCTCTGGATCCAGCTACCCATATTCCCTACGAGACGCACCAGTCAGTCCAAGATGCTGAAGAGACCAATCATTGGCAGTTGGATGTTTTGGGATCTGTGTTTGGGAGGTAAAAGTGCAAACATCCTCATCCGACCTGCATACCGGTTGTTTCCCTGTCTATAACCATTACCAGTAACATAATGAATCATGTTTTAGTAAAGGCCTGTTCTCAAAAAAGTGGTGATCATTGTTTACCGACTGTTGGTGATAATGATGGTGGGGACAGACCCAATATTTCATTATATGTTCCCCTCTTTTCCACCGAGCGGAATAGCAACGGTGCCTGAATCAGAAAGGTGATCAGCACGGCTCGCTGTGTGGCCTGAGGGCCACGGTGCGGCTTGCGGTCTGGCCGCAGACCGCGCACGTGCGAGATGGTTTTGGAAATGGGAACAAAGAAAATCATCCAATCAATAGCAGCGATGCGAGACGTCAGCCCATTCTTTGGCAGTGCAGAATCATTTCCATCAATGATTTCCATCCATCATCTGATCTAACTAGCGGTCATGGGGGTCATGGGAATACCGACCGGTTGGACCTACCTGGTGGATCGGTCAAGCGACCTTGGTGGGTCACGACCCATCTCCCGAGAGCTCCCTCTCTCAAGGTGACGCGAGCGTGAGCTCGCTCGCCGCTTGGCGCGCTTTTTTGGCGCCTGGTCCAAGCATCATGTAGACTCTCGATTATAATAAAGCACCCAATTGAAATGGAACATCCTCTTCGTATGGGGGGTTTATGGTCCTCAGAGTCTACATTATTCTCTCAAAACCTTCCCAAAAAGCCTAAACATCCCCACACAATCCTCCTTCCATCCCATACAACCGACTGGACACCCTCAATCATCAACCTATCTCCACACCCCTGCCAGGCCCGGCCTCCAAGATGTCGCCCGACTGAATGGCCTGACCTAAGACCGGGATGTGTGGCAGCTCCTACGCGGAGCCGTGATGCCGTCATCAAACATAAAACGATTCAACATGGGTGTGCCACTGTGCACATGAAAATGGGCTGGCTGGCTATTGGAACCAGCCTTTTTGAAGGGTCACGGGTCAGAGCTCTTCGGGAAGAGCGATTTGGATCGTATTTCCATCTTCTTTGTGCAGGGTCATTTTACCATATGCCCCCAGCTACCCTGCAGAAGGACCCGATCGGGGTGCCACTCAGGACCCAATCGCCGTATCGTATCGCCGGAAGAGCGACTTCAATATCTCTCTGTATGAAGAGGGACTGAGTGGCAGGAGGAACTGGGCAAGCTCCCTTTTTTCAGGGCTGCCAGCACCGAACCAAGGGGCAAACTATGAAACAACTATAGCATAAGAACAAAGAACTATACGATTGTTACTAAAGTGCTCAAAGGTGCTCGGAAAGGTGGAACCAAAAAAAAAAGAGTCTCTGAACCCGCTCACTCGCGATGTGTGCAGCTTTCTCATGCTGGGGTGGGTCCAAACACTGAATTCCTGAGGTGCCAAAGAGTCTTAGACTCAAAAGTTCAAGGATTTCCCCGAGCTAGACACATCGCCCCCTTTTGGAAGGTATATTATGAAGGTATACACATGTATACACTGACCCGAGCTAGGAACCCTGTAGGCTTCATCTATCGATCACACTGCCCACACGCCCGGACACCTCCTCTCATCCTCCAGCGCACTCAGCGCACTCCTTGCCCCATCTGTGTGTTCGCCTTGCCCACGCAAGGGTCGTCTGCACCTGAAAAGGTCGACCCACGCTGCCGCTCGACGACGTGCAGTCGGTGAAGCTGGACATCCCATCATGGCCCTAGCAGACAAAGAGTCCCTAGGGCTCCAACCACCTCCGTTTCGAAGGTGGTTGGGGTGGGTCTGGGGGGTCTAACTACATTCTGAAGAGGTGGTTGGAGCCCTAGGGAGTAGAAGAAGAGTCGTGTCTTGTTCGGTGTCCTCCTCGATGGACCTTCTCCACGTAACACTGGACCTTCTCAGGGCGCATAGCAGGGCGCAGGGCGCAGTGTCCTCTGCTAACTTCCCCCCTTTCGGTGTGTTTGGGAGAGAACCGAACGCCGAACGCGGTCGGCCCCCAGGGCCCCAGGGCGCTCCCGAGCTCCCGAGCTCCCCCTCCCTCCGAGCCCCTTCGTTCGTCGGACCTGTGAGGGGCCCCCAACCAAAACGGACCTCCGTTGGAGTGGTACTGCTGGAGTGAGCCGTTCTTGGACAACCCAAAAGAAAGACAAGGACCCCAAAACATCAAAACACCTGTTTATGCTTTCTTTGACCCAAAAAAGGCTCTTGTTATTTGCTAGACCGAGGAACCCTTTCGGCGCAATGCCCTATCAGCAGCTGCACCCTCCACCCCCAACACCGAAACGCCCCGCCTCGGCGATGACCGGCTTCCAGCCCTGCAGCCAGAACTCGGGTGCCATGTGCCCCAGAAAGCCTCCGGTGGTTGACCGAACGAGCGAGGCGAGGCGAGGCGTTGTCTGAACAGCATGGAGCCACGAACAGGCGTATGGGGTGAAGTGAGCTTTTGGATTGAAGTTGATATGATATGATTCACCACAGCCATGCAAAGTGTGTTTATATATGTCTTGAATCCATTCAGAAAAAATAACATCGTCCACTTACATGTGATGGTGTGGACCAAGTGCTCCGAGTCCAAGAATCCATCGTGGGCATCATCCATCGTTGGTCCGTCCGGTTCACCAGGTGACCGGATGGGTCTCATGAAGGCCCTCATCACAAGCAGGGACATCCACGAAGTGTGGAGCCGTCCATCCCTTCCCTGCCTTGCAGGAATCGACAAAAATATTGAACGATCCTTCCTGTCTTGTCACGGGCTTCTGCCTGCAGGCTTCCAGTGGTGCAGAGTGAGCAAGATTATGGTGTGGTGGGGGTTGACGCCAGGTGGCTCAAACAACAACGCGCCGATCGGGTGGTTCGGCGCGAAAACAGCTTGGAATTCGCGGATCAGGGCTATTTTCCGTCGATGCACGCAGTATTTGGACAAGGTGGACAAATATCGATTGGTTCATCTTTGCGTTGAAGACATGAAGCACCAACTCCAAAGGAAAAAACAGCGAAGCAATACGTCCCTCGCACGTCATATATCAAGTCATCGACAACAACAACAACAACAACAACAACAACAACAACAACACAAACAGCAACAGCAACAGCAACAGCAACAGCAACAGCAACAACACCAACAGCACCAGCACCAGCAGCAGCAGCAGCAGCAACAAAACGAAACCATCCCCCCCGGCCCCACTCCACCCCTTCTAAATCACACGACTTGTCGATGACAACTCTATGATTCTGATGACAAGTTCTATGAAACCGATGACAGCCTAACCACCCACACTCCCCGCCCCTGATCAGATGGTTTGCGCACAGTCACAAAACCCTACATGCACCAGTAAAAACCCGCTTCCAAAACCCGATTTCCATGGGGATCTAACATCTGTACGGCGCCCCGACCCATCCGATCGGACCCAACAAATTGTCAGCCGAACAAACACCAGAATCCTGAGCGATCGGAACTGGGAACCCTGGTTCCCAGAAGTTAGCAACTTGGCAACTTTTCCGTCTTTGGGGCGAAGCTTGGAGCGCAGGCCAGCATCAGATCTCAGGACTACACGTGAGGTGGTCACTCCCTGTGTCTCGGTGTCGCCATCGCGCCGTTGGATTTGCGGATCCACACTGGACGCATGAGGAGGAGGCCTCTGTGCAGGTCTTGAACTATAGGCCATGCCTGTGGGTGTAGGCCTGTAGCCCATTGCATGAAGGGTGAACAGGAGGCACAAAGCCCCAGTGACGATGACACCTCCGTCAGTGGTCTGAATCTTCCTGCGATGCAAACATATAGCCCCCATGCGATTAGATTGGAGGCATGGACCAAAAGCCATCGATCCACAATTTCTGTGCAGGGTCAATCAGCGAGCGAACGAGTTGCGGTCACCGAGTCGATCATCCCTCCTTCGAAAGACACAGCAAGATGGACTCGGAGTGACGTCGGCCTCGACCTCCAGGTCGTTGTTGTTAATCGAAGTGTTCTTGTCGAAGCAGAACAAACGGCTGAGCGTAAGGTATGACGGAGATCCCTGAATTATGTGCCGTGAGTCACGAGATACTGTGAGGTTTCGTGCGTCAACTCACTTTGCGGAATTAATGGGAGGACACTGAGGACATTATATACAGATTAATTTTAGGTCCATAGGTGAATTGAGCCCGCTATATAAATGAAATACACAAGATAAATATCAACCTATTCAAGGTGAACATTGCAATTGCCTCAAAACATGATGCCGCCACACTGCTTGCATGTGGGCCACAGTGGCAGGTCCTGTGGCGTCAGTGGCAGGTCCTGTGCCGTTCCGGCCATGAAGATACACCATGTTAGCAAAGAACGCTTCAGATTGCACATTTTCCAGGTCGGTCTGCTTGGTACAATGTGAGGGTGGCCACAACCGGCCACAACCCACACATAGAAACTGGTGGAGAATCCGATGCATGTTCATGCATGTTCTGCTTCTTTTCTTGTCAGAGAGTTGACATGTCACTGGGCAATCATGTCAAAGTCCTAAACCATCCTGAACCAAATCCTTTTGGGGCCCTTAAGGTCCCAGAACTTCGTAGCATCCAGGTACAGCAGACCCAGATCTTGTGCGATTGCTCGAGCACTGTGCCCACAGAGCTGTGATTCGGACTAGTGCCATGAGGGGAGCTCTGTGCCAGAAGGTCTTTCCACAAACCACACGACCGGAGTGACCGGAGGCGGCGAAGGCGCCGCCTTCACCGGAGCAACCCTATCACCCTTCCAGCTGCGGACCAGCGCTTCGTCATGTGTCACGCCACGCGCTTCGTCTTGAGTCCCCGCCCAGGCGTGGAAAAGCCGTGCGTTTCGGATGGGACGATGCGAGCACCTCGGGCGAGGCTCTACAGTAAGACTTAGAGTGATCTACTTACTGCGAGTGGTGCTTTTTGGACCGTGGAGTCGTTTTCATGCGTGCAGAACGCAGAAAGTGCAAACCACCTGCGAAAGAAGTGCGGAGGGTTTCATCACTCGAGGCAAACGATGAAGGCTCAGCAGCGAGCCGCGAGCCGCGAGCTCTTGGCTCGAAGGCTGTTCGTGCGTATTTCGAGTTAAAGTGGATGATCCGCGTTGCAGAACGAAACGAGGGAATTGGGTGGAAAGCCAAACAACTCATGGCAGATGTTGGAGACATATCATGCTTCAACTGAATCTCAGAATGCCGCACAGTCCCCACGTGAGCTCGTTTGCACACAGTGCCCCCATACCAAACCGTTTTCACCAATTCTAAGAAATCAGAACACGAGCTTTCCACATGGTGAGCCTGGCTTTGGCCAATTTGGCCCACCTCCCTCCATGCCCCATGAACTTCCGAAACCCGCACCGCCACGGGAGAACGTTGTGCAGACCCCGCACATCTGGCGCCTTTGAGATGAACTTCCAAATGTGCTGATACAGCTCCTCAGCGGTTCGAACCCACCAAGCTCCCCCGGCGCGGGAGCAATTCTCTTCTCTTCGGTCTCGTCGTTTCCCGGGGTCAGACCGATGTGCTTGTGATCGAGTTGTTCCCGGGTTCAACTGCCGTCCTTGGAATCCGAGGTGTGAAGAAAAACAGAACTCGCTGACCTGAAAGGGGAATCAAAAAGGGAAAGCACAAAGGTCCATCGTCAGAACAAGAACTCCTGCAAAAAGTCTCTCACTCTCAACAGGGATGGTAAATGATGGTAATCCCTTCCACCAAGTTTCCAAAAAACACGGGCCCCGACATGAGTGAACAATTCTTGGGCACTTTTCTTCTGTGGTGTTTCTGAAAAAGGAAGATCCTCGGCATGGTTTCGAATCCAGGTCTGGACCTCTTCGGACCCCCCAAAAAACCCCGCATCCCTGGACCTCTCCGGACCGATCGTGAGTCAGTAGTGGATCACGAACGAGTGGATCATCGGTACCGAGCCTAAGCGGATCAACGAACCAGACGCACGTGGTCTACGGTATACACCAAATCCATCCCCACTACATATTGCATTGGTGTTGGACGGGCATGACCGACATGACTGGAGCCCCTGAAAGCTTCGGAAGAGAGACCAGTCTACCCACTGGGGCGTGAAAAAGGGAGGTCTCCCTGTCCAAAGATGCCAAATCAACCACCGCAGCTAAATGCTCTTGTGACCAGTGGCGCTCTTGTGGCTGTTGGTGAGTTGCTTCTTGAGCATCTGCAGGCCCAAGACCTGCGCGGATGCCACTCCGTTTGTTCAGTCTCTGCATCACACGATCTTCGTTCTTCCGAAGACGGTCGTTGTGGGGTTGAGTTTTTGGGTCCAGTGTCCCCAGTCCGTGCCACAAAGCCAAATCCAACCACAGGTGCTTTCTTTCGGATGAAGGAAATCAATTCAGTCATCAGCTCAATTTGGGGCCGCCTGCTGTTCACCACGGAGTGTGTGAACGTCACCTGCTCATTATGTGATTATATCATCTCCAGGAGTGAAACCACCTAATGTAATGTAGACTTCTCTACTTACAACATCTTACAACCATGCCATCAATGCAAATCGCCATGCTTCAGCACCTATGACCAATGGCTGATCTTCACAGGTGGCCATTCACACCTTCAGTACCAATCTTTTGGGCCTTTCTCCTATCCATCCGATCCGATTCAGGACATTTGAGACGCGACCTACTCCTCGACCTGCGACCTACCCGAAGTGCTTTCGGGTGGTGAGTGGTCCTGGCTCCCCATTGAGGCCTTCAACTGGCTTCAAAACCGACCACGCTCCAGATCTTCGCCAGCCTAAACCAGAACCGCACCCCCCAGCCCAGCGCCCATCTGAGGTCTGGGACGAAGCACATCAGCGAGGGCCCCACCAGAATTTGCACCGCGTGGGGCAGACTTTGCAAAGGCGGCAAATAGGCCTCACCAGTTTGACGGTTTTGAAGGCCTTGACCAACGGAAGGATCGGACCGGACTGGACTGGGTGAGACGAGACGATCCGAGTCGGTGCATGGTGCATGGTGTCAGCCTCTCCTTCGGAGGGAACAAAAGCGTCTGACACGTAGCGCAGCCCTCGGTCACTTCGCCATGCGAAGGCCTCTTTGTGCCCCATCAGAAGGGGCGTTGACAGCAAGGCCTGCCGTGCATGCAGGAAGGCGGTCGGGCGTCAACACGCCGGTGCCACACTGGCACCCAAAACAGATCAACGGGAAGGGAGGGCGAGGGAGATCAAAGTAGCTTGAAACCAATTGATGTGTCACTTGGTGTTCTATATAGCTGGGTGGGAAGCAGGATGAGAAGAACATCATGAGAAACACCAGGGGGGAACCTATGGTTCCGATCTCTTTTTGGGGTTCTCTATCTTGAGTGAGACCCATCCCACCCCAAGAGTATCCAAAAGTAATACATATATATATATATTTATTTATTGCACAACTATAGGTCTCGAATGGTCTCAGCAGAACTTAGAACCTGGAGATGCTCCACCACACAAAGACGAGGTGGCCGACATTGAAAGCTGCATTTGAGAAACTCTGGGATCCTTGCGTCGAGATAGGCCGGCAGTCGAGACAGGCGGTGGTTTTGGTGGCTAAGAAGTAACCCATGTCTCAACCCCCACAAAAGTCACCCAAACAAGTCGAGCAACACCTATGGTCCTATGGTGAAGGAAAACAGTCTTCCGACAAAGAAAACAACGTGATCACGTGTTATCATCGGGAATGCTTACAGTAGTCCTTTCTTCTTGGTCACTGCTTGGCAAGAGCAGCCAAGAATCTGCCTCGAAAAGCCCAGTCAGCTGTGGAAGCCCTCCAACCCTATTGCTGTCTTGTGAGCACCATGTTCGGTCGGTCAGACGTCGTCCCCGCAGACTCCAACCGAGTGAACCGACCCGGAGCTTCGGCGCCCATCGGCCATCCATATGGGGTCCGGAAGCCGATCGGCCATCCATACAAACCTTCTGCCCCCCAGGCGACATGGCTGTGGCATGGCACCTCGACACCCTGCTTGGGGTTTTACCCCACCGGGGAATGAACCGAATAGACTATACCAGACATGGTCAGCCTATATCCTGGTGAAAGAAGGGCCCTGGATGCCATGACCCATGGCCGCCCGTGTGGACATTGATGGTGGCACTATAGTGAAATGGTGTTTATTCTCTGTAAGCATCAGCCTCACATAGGAGAGGTGTTTTTCCTCGAAATCAAAGAGATGCGGCTGGCACCACGTGCCTTGCTCATCGCCATGGCGCAACCCTGGAGGCCTCACACAGGAATTTCCCGAAAGCGAGACTGCCCTTTGAGGCATGCGGTCCCAGGGACAGAGCGACAGCCCAAAAGAGTTGGGCATGCGGCATGTACCACAGTGGCATAGCGGTAAGAAGAGACAAAACGATGAGATCTGTGGTCTACCGCAACACGTGCACCCTGTTCGCCTCCTTTGGGGGCTTAAACAGGACATCAGCGCATCAAAAGGTGAAAGGTATCACTGTATCACTGGGTAGGCCAATGCCTGGTCCCGTCATACCTAGGAGATCGTAGGAGTGTGAGCATGGCGGCCCCGTCGGACCCTCCGTTTGTCGCCTCACGTCACAGTCGCGTCGTTCGGTTTGGAGCTCGTCGGGGGAAAGCGGGCGTCCGGATGTTCCAACGCTGGAAAACTTGAGCAGAACGGCCAAAACAGCAAACTTACATCTGCTGAAGGTGGAGTCGCTTTTGAGAACCCACTTTTCCCCCATGAGTTCTCCCAGAGGTTTTTCTCCACTGGAACGAGTGGTCAAGTGGTGAAGTCCTTGTCATCTGCTCTGATTCGTTGCCAAATACCTTTACGAGACTTACGAGCAGATTGTTTGACGAGGGCGCATTTTGCACTTATAACACTGGTTTCAGGTTTCTGATGGTTTCTGCAGCAAATGATGGACACATGACTCATGACCAGGCTGCGAGCATGTACTTCGCCAATTGCTCAACAACTCTTGGTTGTTTTGCGAACTTATAGGCCGATCATGCCTTTGATCCTGGTGATCCATCCTCAACTGCAACATGTGTATCCTACTATTATAGCCTTCTTGTTACTAGTAGCTTCTTGCTACTAGTAGCGATGCCAGGAGCCCCGTTCGTAGCGTCCTTGCTCCTAGTAGTAAGGCCAGGAGACCCGTTCGTAGCTTCTTGTTCCTATCTAGTCCATTCTAGTCCTATTTTCTCACAGTGCGCTCTGACCGTTCGCGCGAGTCCGACCGCTCTGCACTTCCTTTTCGACCGACCAAGGAGCCTTCCGAGCCTCACGAGCCCGCTGCGGAGCTCGCGGCGGTGTTCGGGAACGGGCGGTTCTCCGGCGATTCGCTCTGCGCGTTTGGGGGCCATGGCACCAAACCATCGACGTCAATCGACCGAGGACGGCGGTAGCGGTTTGACCGCACCGGACGAAGCATCGACCGCAGCCTTCGCATCGACCGTCACTCGCTGCGCGGCACTCACTGCGCGCCGCTTCTGCTCTTCCTGAGGCGACCGCCGAGCAAAGCAGGCAGGTGAACTACCAGGTGAACTGTTGCCTTTTGGTTGGGCCGTTTGGGCCAGAGACGCGCCCCAACCCTCCCAGGAATTCGAGGTTGAAGCTGATTCTGGTGCTTAGACTTCGAGGTTCCCCGGATTCGGGAGCGGAAAAACGGGCGGTGCGGCGGTGGTTTGGCCGGACAAACATCGATCCCCATCGGCTTTCGTCCAAGCGTCCGCCACGTATGCGGCACGCTGCGCGTTCCACGTCGCCAAAGCGTCCGCGTCCTGAGACCGAAGACGAGGAAAGGACGGGGAGGACACCGATGTCTCCAGACCTTCCAATATGGTGGTGAAGTGACAAAAACCCATGGAACTCAATAGCTTCCAACCACCACTGTGCCTTTTTGGTGGTTTATTCATATTTGGGGGGAGGGCTCTTTTTCTCACTTGTGAGTCCACCAACACTTCGTCTTTAAAAAAACGCCGACAATAGAAATAACAACACCTCCCAGAGTTTTTGCTGTATACAGGAAGTCCGTCCAGAAGTCTTCTATTTTTGGATTCGGTTCTTTTGGTCACTCCAGGCGACTCCCTGCCGACTCCCGCGGCGCGAGCCGAGCCGCAGAGGTTCTGGCGAAATCCTCAAACCAATGAACACTGAAGCCCAAGGAATCATCTATTAAGAGCACAAAAAGAAAACCATCAGAACCGAAGGGGCATTCAATTCGCCTGCCTGCGCGCTTTCGGGGGATCTCCGTGTGCGGAAAAGGGATGCTTCTCTTTTTCTCTTAGACCTGACTGAACCCACCGTGCCCCAGACCTTTCACCTCGATGCGGTCGAGACCGGTCTTCCGGCCGGTGCCCTCTTGACCTTCATGCGAGTCCATGTGCGCTTTCGTTGGTCTAAGTGGTCGGTGTCCCAAAGGGGTACAGGGGTACACAGTATGTTAATCGCACTGGCTGTACGTTCAACGTCCCCTACTTTGAACAGTATACTCAGGAGACTTGGGATCTCTTCTCCCCTGAAGTCGCCCCTTGGGTCTCCTTCTCATTCTCTTCGGTCTCCATCCGAAACAGCTCCGACTCCGTGGTGATCATCGCATGCAGGGCTTTGATTTCATCCGCACTCCTCCGAGCACCGGTAGCAGTCCACCGTCCCACCCCAAGAACACGGAACACGTCAGGCAAAATGGCAAATGACTACGTCATGCAGCATGAAGATTGATCCCAGGCATGCATTTCTCACGCAAAGAGTCGAAGAGTCAAGGACTCCCAGGACATTCCACGACCTCCCACGATGTAAAGTCTCACTGGACTTTCCCACGAACGACGAAACCCGAGAGTTTTGTGAGGTCGACTGGGACCAGGATTCTGCCAGGGCGACTGGACCAGGATTCTGCCAGGGTGATCTTAGGGTGTCGATGGTCGACTTGCTTCAAAACATCTGCAGATCTTTCCGAAGGACAAAAGACCCCCCACAACCCCAAGTGAAGAGTCAAAAACCCCAGTTGGCTGATCAGATGAAAGCGGAATTCCAACTCCCTCTGTAGGTTTCGTAGGTCAAAACGACTCAAACCCAAAAACATTTGTTGCGTAGAAGTGTGTTGCCGCTGCAGACCTAAGTGTCCTCTTCGTGATCTTTCTTTGGTGTAGTTTATCTATGTTTATCTTGATACAAAGATCAACCACTCCATGCATCTTGATCTTAAACAAGAAAAAACGATTTTGCCGAGTGTCAAGTAGTGAAAGGTGAGCGGCGCAGGGTACGTGGACATCAATGCTTCCTGCAGCCTCGGGGCCAAGGGGGAAAGCATTCACTCTCGGAGTCATTAACATGGAAGTGGATGGTGCCACCTGCTTGGTCAGGTTTGAAAATGGTCACTCTAGCTCGGGGCCATGGTTATCTACATAACCATCATGATACCAAATAGTTCAGCAAAAGGGAAAAAAGGAAGCTAATGCCAAAGGGACGTAAGGGGTCCGAGTTCTGACTCCATTCTCTAAGCTTGGAGAGACTGATGAGGTGCTTGCGGCTTTGACACCATAGTTGAGTCAGTTTCATCCCGGGTGGCGGCTTCTTGCGTTTACTCATCAAGCTTCAGCTGAAACCAGCTTCACAATGCTTCACATGGCGAAGGTGACGAGCAATGTACGTAGAGTCATGGTCAGGATGCTGAAACCTGTCCCACAAGCTCCAAAAAAATCAAAAGAGATAACGCTTTGCAAACACTTAGTTTCACCAATTGACATGGTTGAAATTCAACTTGAAATTGATTATATGCAAATTGAAGGCAAACCGCGAAGGACCTGGCTCACAACCTCAAAGCTGAGGGACCAGCCCCTCCCAAAACGACTAATTAGCATCGTACCCATCGTACCCATTAGGTCCAGGTCGGTTTGCGGGTGGACACATTTCCCCAAAAACCCTTCCCACAACCCATCGACATCGGAAAAAAACCAACGCCAAAAACGGATCATCCCTCAAGTCTCGCACAATCTCCCCGACCTGTCTCGCCCCGAACCCGCGAGACACCCCCGCCACGACCAGCCATTTAGGTGTCCCCAGCTGTAGGGAGTTCAGATGCCATCCGTGAAGTCCGGGTAGATCCTTCACCTCCACGCCATGCTTCGCCGCGACCTCTCCGAGCATCGGCCGCTACGGGGGCGGCCGATGCGGGACTTCGGAGGGGGTCTGAAGAGCAGGAAAGAGGGTGGTATGATGTGTGTGGTATCACTTGGATCTATCATATCTATCCTATTACCTGGTTTCAGTGGATGATGGTTCGGTTCGTAAAGGCCTTGTTTCAGTGGATGATGATGAGAATGGTTTACGGGTACAGGTCTACAGGTCAGTTCGGATAGACCCAAAGGTATCACCGTTCTCGGAAAGCCATCTTCTATTCTTTGAAGGTACACTCTGACTCACTAACATGGAAGTGGAAAATGGCCTCTTGGAAGACTACTTTCCTCTACAAACAGTGGGTTCTCCACTTCCATGTTAGTGAGTCGGAGTGTACATGTTGGTAGATGTCGGTATATGTAAGGATGTTTTTCGTGGGACAGTAGATCACAGTAGATCTATGTGCTGATTTGGACGACTATGGTATTTGGTATTCCTCTTCCAAGTGACCTTTTCATCAGGTTTCAGGTCACTTAGACCTGTACAAGATCACTTTTGAAGAAGCTGGTCATGTAGTGTATATGTAGTCAGTGTTGTGGAAACATACGGATACTACAAGGACACGAAGGTAGATGAATTGGCAAATCATGGAGGTTAGATCAACACTTCTACCACATGCATCTTGCGAACATGTGTGTCCAACATGATCCGGAGCCCACGCATCGCCGGAGAACAAACATGGGAAAGCGAAACCAATCAAGCAAACAACCAATCAACCAACCAAGCAGATCAATCAATCAATCAATCCATCCATCAATCAATCCATCCATCCATCAATCAATCCATCCATCCATCAATCAATCCATCCATCAATCCATCCATCCAATCAATCCATCCATCAA